>REGO01000397.1:1159708-1172694 GCA_010120015.1 Rhombomys opimus | reverse complement strand
TCCCACTGTAACTGGTGACTGGGTCGCTAGTCCCGATGCTTTCTGGGAAGTCCTGGGGTCTCTTCACTGTGCTCTCCAAGCTTGGGAGGCCCAGCGCCTGGTGTATCTAGGTTGTATGGCGTTTCTGCCTGGTTTTGGTGAATATATAGCGTATTCTCTGTCACTGTGGGATTGGGCGGGCCGTACTGTCACTGATGGTGATCCTGCGGAACTAGTATGGCGTCCAGCAGACTCGGGCCCTGGGAGGATGGTGCAGGTGCCACGCGGATCTGGGACTCCAGGACTCCGGGACACGTACTGCTGATCTTTGCCTGCCGCTAAAGGCCTGGAGCTCTGCCCCAGAGGCTGTATACCTCAGGCAGTTAGGTCTGCTCTGAGAAAGACCAGTCAGCTGTGCCACTGTGCCGAGGTGGAGGAAGGTCTGGGGGAGAAGAGTGCCACGAGATCAAAGGATCGTTTCTCTCCTTCCCCAAACAAGTCCCCGGGTGACCCGAGACCAAAGTTTTCACCTCCTGTGATGTTCCCTGTCATCTAGAAAGCTCCACTGTTGTCTTCCTGGGTTAGAGGTCCTTCCATTCACCAACTCAGAAGTTCAGGTATTTCACCGCTCAGAAACTGTGTGTGCTCATCGCCATCTTGGCTCTGCCCCTCTCCTTGTCTTTATTTTTAATGAAGTTTTGTTAGAACACAGTTTTATACACCATGGCTGAAATAACTGGGACTAGAATGAAGGATCTTGTGCAAAATCAACTCTTTTGGAAATAACATTTCATTTCAAATGTCTTAAATTTGCAAGAAAAAAAAAGAAGGTAATTGCTGTTCCTCCTGACCCATTTCCTCTACCGTTAACAATTTAAATTATCATGCCATATTTGCAATAATTATTGAACCAATATAAACACATTAATAGTAATCTAAATCCAAACTTTATTCAATCCGGTACACACATGCTATTATAATAAAGAATAATTAGCCCTTAGGTAAGAAGACTTGACAGCACCATTTGTCACACACAGTTGATTCCAAATTCAACTGTTAACTTGGGCAGATACTTAGATTTCCTAGCTGGCCTTATTCAAAGAAAAACTTCTAACGTGTTTCTGAGGAGCTTTGAAACTTGGAATAAAATGCCTGTCCACCTTCAGCTATTAACTTCCCTAGAAACCAGGAAATAAGACTGTCATGTTACTTAAAAGCGCTTATGTCAATTAGGTCTCATCAGGAGTGGCTGAATTGTCCTCTTCTGTGGCCTGGTAAGGCTGCTCCCCCCTCAGGGAGAGGTGATCAAAGAACAGGCCAATCAGTTCATGTCAGAGGCAGTCTCTGTTCCCATTACTATGGAACCCACCTGGACACTGAACTGCCATGGCTACATCTGTGCAGGGGTTCTGGGTTATCTCCATGCATGTTACTTGGGTGGAGCATGAGTCTCAGGAAAGACCCCTGTGCTCAGATTTTTTGGTTCTGTTGCTCTCCTCGTGGAGTTCCTGTCCTCTCCAGATCTTCCTGTTTCCCATTTCTTTCATAAGATTCCCTGCACTCTGCTGAAAGGTCAGCCATCAGTCTCAGCATCTGTTTTGATAGCCTGTAGGGCAGAGCCTTTCAGAGGTCCTCTGTGTCAGGCTCCTGACTTGTTCCCTCTTTTCTCCTTCTGATGTCCACCCTCTTTGCCTTTCTGGATAGGGATTGAGCATTTTAGCAAGAGTCCTCCCTCTTGATTAGTTTCTTTGGGTAGGATCAGAAGGAAGGAAAAGAAGACCTCCCCATCAGTGGACTTGGAGAGGGGCATGCGTGCTGAGAGGGGAGGAAGGGAGGGATTGGAACGAGAGGAGGGAGGGAACCACAGGGGGCATACAAAGTGAATAAAGTGTAATTGATAATTTTTTTAAGTGCTTATATCCTTTTAGCTACATAGAAAGGTGACAGGAGCTCCAGAAAGAAGCCAACAGAGCCATAAAAACTGAGCCCTGGGAGCCCTGAAGTGAAAGATACCCCAACCAAGGACAATGCATGGGGAGGACCTAAAACCCTGGCTCAGATGTAGCCCATAGACTTAGTCTCCAAGTGGGCTCCCTAGTAAGGGTAACAGGGACTCTCTCTAGCATGAACTCAGTGGCAGGCTCTCCGATCACCTCCCCCCTTTGGGGGTACAGCCTTACCTGGCCACAGAAGAAGACAATGCAACTAGTCTTGATGAGACCTGATAGGCTAGGGTCAAATAGAAGGGGAGGAGAACTTCCCCTATCAGTGGACTAGGGGAGGGGCATAGGGAAAGAAGAGAGAGGGCCGGTGGGATTGGGAGAAGAGGGAAAGGGCCACAGCCAGGATACAAATTGAATAAATTGTAATAAATGATACTAATAACAGTAAAGTGTTTCTTATGCCTTTGAGAAAGAAACTGGGTTAAGGGTGAGAACAATGACTCCCAGGAAGGAGAAATGAGGTCAGGAAACTTGCCAAACGCAGGGGCTCAGTATGGTGTGAGTCAAAGTCAGCCTGTGGCAAGAGGTTCCCATCACATTTGTAAAGATTTATATGCATATATTTCACAGAGACAAGAAAGATTTAAGATTGCAAGTTTGCTTAAGCAATGCTCTAAGAAATGGGAAGCAGAGTATGTCCTCTTACTTTTCAATGGGTTGAAGGAATCCTCTCATGTATCAACCTTAGAACTGTGCAGCTTTTCCATTTCTTGAGCATCCATTATTTGAAAGTTTCTGAAGTCTCTTTCTATGATTAGAAATTTTTCATTGAGGTTTGTCAGTTAGTTGGCATGTATATTCAAGCTGTGCGGTGTTTATAACTTCTTTTTTGTTATTGTTAATATAATATCATGTTATTTTTGACAAAATGATTATATAGTTTTCATTCAAAAAGTAACTGTAAAATTCCTATATGCTAATTTGCTTCACTAGAAAAAGAATTCCAGACTTACTATGTGGAGTAGTTTTGTTTCTCTTCTCACTGTGTTCATGCTGAAGAAATCTCCCTTCTCTGCTTTTCTTCATTGGCTATTCACTAGGTGAAGTTTCGCTAGTTAGCAGTAACATGGCTTTGACCTTGACAATTCGAGTAACAGTTTTGACTGCCAAGATTTGACCCTAGTTTGTTTTTTATGTGAAATAAATTTCTACTCATTGATTTTGTTTCTCTTAGTCTCTTCTGTACTCTACTTCATGTTCAGCTGTATGTTTAAACTTTTTTTTTTATTTTTCTTTTTACATACTTTTATCTTCTCACATTTTAAATAACATTATAATAAACATTAATTCACATGGGAATATTTCAAGCTTTATTAATGTAGGAAGAATACACAAAACTTTGTATGAATTCCTCATACACTCATCAGACAAATGAAACAATGAGCTGAAAAAAAATTGAAATTTCCCCATGAATCTCTGGAAGAAAGGAAGGACAAGAGCCCTGATGCCAGCCAGAGGGGAAACTTGCCCCAACAATGAGTCATTATGCAATACCTACAAGTTAAATTAAGCATATATTCTTCCTAGCTTTTGTTTATTTTTTTCTATCAAACTGTAATACTGCTATAGTAAACTCAGGTAAAAATTAGTAGCCCTCACTCCCCTTTTTGTTTGACTAAACTGTAAATAAGTGTACTTTTCTTTATATGTACATCTAGTTTCTTTTTATGGGTGTGGCTGGAGTATAGAAGAGAGTATCAAAACTCAGAAGCAGCAAGGTCACTAAAGTAGGTGTGCACAATGTGATAGTTTTATGGTTTTAATCTTTTGATTAAATACATTTTTGATGTTTGCTCTGATATGGGCAGACATCATAGTTCAGTGGGCACATCAGGAGCTGTTCTAGGTTCTATTGTCTCAGCACAAATAATTGTATATGGACTTGTAGATGGTAGCAATAAAGAGTAAAAAAATTGTTAAGAAAAAATATGCTTCCAGGGAGAATGGGGGATATACAAATGACATTTAGTAGCTCAAATGGTCTTGTTTTAAAAGAACCTTAGGTTCTACACACCTTAATGTGTGCCTTTTGGTGATTTGCACATTGCACACTTCCTGGAGCATGGTCTGTTTACTGTGGTCTATATACAACTCTATCTAAACTCCTTTAATGTATGTCTCATTCAGATCTTAAATCCCTCCCTTGGTGTGTTTTGAGCCATAGGTAACCTCTAGAGATTCTGAAGTGCTTCTGCACTTACAAGCTTAGTCAGCCTTGCCCAAGAGTTTCCCAGCCTTTTCCCTTGCAAACTGTTCTACCTGGTAATTTTCAGCCTTTGATAAGGCCTTCTAAACCTCATTTGCCCTATTCTCCTAGCCCTACTTGGCACCACTAGCAACACTCAGGTTAAGCAGAATGAACATTTTTTCCAGACTCCCTGATGCATAGTTCAACTTTTGGTGGTGTTTTTACTTTCTATATTTCAGTTTCTATTGTCTTTTCCTTAACCATTGCTTCTAAAATGTCTAATCAATTTTAAATTTGTAAAAAACATTTTTATCCTGGACAGATTTCTTATTTGTCCAAGTTTAAGTAGGATCTCTTTTCCATTTTACAGTCTCTCTACTTAAAATGTAATCACTTTGAACCCTTTATAAACATATAACTTTCTTTATAATTATTCTACTGTCCCTGTCTTTGAATTCTATTATCAATTTGCTTTCTAGATTCTTATGATTTTTTCCTACACTGTGGATTATATTTTCTGTATGTTTGCATGCTGGTATGTTTTTAATTTGCTATCTAATTTCAATGTCACAGCATTACAAGCTTGGTCACTTACTCTAGGGAGTCCAAGAGTTTTTACCAGACTTTTCTTCTTTTTACACATAACTGGGAAATCATTTCCCATTACTAAGCCTATGGAAGCTAGACATACAGTCTGTTTTTCTGACTGGGGCAATGTGGATTCAGCACGATCTCACTCACTCTTAAAAATCCAAGCTTGAGCTAAGCAGCAACTTCATTTCTGCTATTATGATTGCCTATGTATGTGTCTGTTCATTGAATTTTCCTTTAAATGGTTTTCAATATTTCTTTGTTTCCCTATTCATTAACGAGTCAAAATAATGAAAATGTTTTAAGTTTATGTTTGAAACAACATATTTATATTGTTGCATAACAGAAATAATTTAGTATTTCTGGATTTGATAATATAGACATTTCACATTTATTTCATAGGCGATTGCTTATTTGCTTATTTTCTCCATTATCTTAAGAAAATATCGAGAGTACACTTAAGTGTTCAAATGACAAGATTAATTTTAAAGATCATGGTTTAAATTCCTTCACTGCTAATTTGTTCTTTCACTTAGCCTGTTACTGCATATGACCATCTGTAAATAACACTGCGAGGGCCAGTGATTCTGATTCTGTGGATACTATGCCTTTGAACACTCAATGGTCTGGACATGAAACTTCGTAGGCAAAGCTATCAGATGCATATGGATATTTATTTCCCAATCCTTCTTAATCATCTCTAAATGTTAACAGAAATCTAAGTCTATTTATTTCATATACTTAAAATCAGTGCTTTTACATGTCTTGTTGGCATAAATTTATAGACATCTGCTGCAGGCACTTTTGCTTTTACGGCCTCATTTCAGATGATGTGAAGTTATTGAGTATATGCGGGCATAAAGACTCCTTTCTGATGTTAAAAGTAAATATTGAGTGCTGTCAGTGAGTTCCTGTGCTTATGTATTTTGAGTGTGTGCACATTTAAGATTTCACAGAGATGTTTCCTTGAATAAGTTGCCACTCTTTCTCTTTGGTTTCTAGCAGTACAACAAAATGCCAAGAGAAAATGATCATTAATACCAACTAATTGCCTCCCATTTCACATATTGATTTAAATAATGCAATTCAGAAACTAATTTCCCCTCAGAGTAATTTAAATTTATTTTATTGATATTTAAACCAATATGGATAGCTCTAGCTGAAGTTTTATAGTTGCAATATTGTCACATTTTTACTGAGTAGAAATCTAATTCTAATCAAGGTTTAATAATAATCTGTCTTCTCAACAATAAATTAGAAAATTGATTCTCAAATTTTAACCAAATTTTGAATACAGAACATGGTACTATGTTAAAATTTAAATGCTCTGTTAGTCTCTTCACAGTTTCATGCAGTATGTTTTGATCATATTTACCCACATCTCCCAACTTTTCCCAAGTCTATCCTTATTCTTTGCTCACCCAACTCTGTATTTTTTAAAAACCATTCAGGACTGGTTTTGCTCCATAACTATCCTTGGATATATAGTCTCCCCCTAGAACAAGCAGGGCATTGCCAACTTACCAGAAACTGCACTTTTAGGAGAAACTGATTCTCTTGGAATCTAACAAATGTCAATAGCTTTGTTGGAAGAAACAGGAGAGTATACCCAAGAGCCCTGTCTATGCAGGGATGTTTTTCTGGCCTGCACTTTCACTAAGTTTGCAGTGGTGCGACGGCTATATGTGCCATATGTGCTATATTCCCATGGGTGGTTAGTAAATAATGCTTCTTTGTAGTAATCCACCTCTAGCTTTTACACTTTTTCTGTGCCTCCTCCACAATGACCCCTGATATTTGGAATGGAGAGTCGGTGCGTACATTTCCGTTAGACTTAAACATTCTCTACTCCCCACATATTAGAAGTTGTGAATTTTTTTTGCTAATCACAATCTACGGCAAAGAGAATCTTCTCAAAAGGGAGAGACACTTTTTCATTAGAAGTCAATGCAATACTATATCCATTTAGACAACAGCTGTGCAATCTGCCCTGACTCTATGGCCTCTCTAGCTATAAGTCCTTGGCCTTATAATTGTGCTCGCTCGGTGTGGGTTTTATCATGTGGATCTAGACTTAAATCCAATTAGGAAATCACTGGATACTTGATGCTGTCTATCTACTTCTGCACAAATGGATATATCCTAATAAGACATTCATTGTGCTTGTAGGAGTCACATCTGTGCATAATTGTTGAGTGCTGTTCTCCTTTTGTAGCTGGCACACCTTTTTCTGGCATTGTGAAAGCTGAGCAGACTATCAATGTAGATGCTGAGACTTGTGAGCAACCTTTGGGCAGAGTGCAGGGAATCTTAGGAAAGAAGTGGGAAACAGTAAGATCTGGAGAGGACAGGAAGTCTACAAGGTAAGCAACAGAACCAAAATATCTGAGCACAGGGGTCTTTCCTGAGACTGATACTCCAACCAAGGACTGTGCATGGAGATAACCTAGGACCCAAGCACAGATGGAGCCCATGGCAGTTCAGTATCCAAGTGGGTTCCACTGTAATAGGAACAGGGACTGTCTCTGACATGAACTGATTGGCCTGCTCTTTAACTACCTTCCCCTGAGGGGAAAGCAGCATTACCAAGCCACAGAAGAAGACAATGCAGCCACTCCTGATGAAACCTAATTGACTAGGATCAGAAGGAAGGAAAAGAAGTCCTCCCCTATTAGTGGACTTGGAGAGGAGCATGCATGCAGAGGGTGGGGGAAGGGAGGGATTGGGATGGGAGGAGGGAGGGAACCACAGGGGGAATACAAAGTGAATAAAGTGTAATTAATAAAGAAAAGAAAAGATGAAGCCTCCAAACTTACGCTGGTTTTATTTTTAATGTTCTATGACTCAAGTATGGGCTGTCTTCAGAAACAAGAGTCTTGCCATAAAATTTTGGGAAGTAAACAACAGCATTTTCAATAACTCCAATGTTTGGGACATTATTGAATCTTTTTAGACAACAACTCCAAAAGAAACAGCACATTCCTGCATTGGGATTTTAGTTTGTTGGCTCCTGGTGTTTGATAAGGATACTGCTGCCCACAAGGTATCTCCAGTCAGGGAGAGTATGGAAGAGAGAAAGCTTTACATGCTATACATATGACACAGGGTTAGTATCTAGAACACACAAAGGCTAAAACACTTAAACGTCAGGAAAACAAACACGACAATTAAAAGTGGGGCACAGAACTAAACAGAGTTCTCAAAAGATGTTACACAAATGGCTAAGATACTCTTTGAAAATATTCATTATTCAGCTATCAAGAGAAATGCAAATTAAAATGTCATTGAGATTTCCACCCAGATCAAAACAGTTAGGGTCAAACAAACAAACAATCAAATAAAAAAATGAATGACAACAATTGTTGGCATGAATAAAAGAAAAAATGACCACATTTTCCTGCTGGTGAGAATGGGAACTGGTACAGCCACTATGGAAGTCAGAATGGAAGATCAAAAAGATTAAAAAACAAATAGATCCATGATAAGACACAATTATTACATTCTTTCCATTTATCCAAGGTACTCCATATCTTATTCTAGAGATATCTGCTCATTCAGATTCACTGTTGTTCTGCTCAAAAAGGCCAGTTATTGTGATATCTTATATGTCATTAACTGATGACTGAATGATGAAAATTACTATTTCTTTGATAGAATATTATACAACTATTAAGAAAAATAATAATTATAGAATTTTTAGGTACATGAATGGAACTGTAAACACTATTCTGTGTGAGGTAACAGAGGCCTAGAAAGATATATATCATATGTCTTTGATCTTATCTGTTGCTATGAGCTTTGAATCTCCAGTTACCTGTCTATCATTTGAAATACCAATGAAAGTGAGAGATTTACTGACGGTATGGGTAGAGGCTTTAAAGAGGAGATAGATAAAACACACTGATAAAAATGATTAAAAAGGAATAGTAAGACATCAATGGTTAAAGTGCATGTGAAAGCAGGGTGCAGGTTAGAGGAGGGTGTACTGGGGAGATGAAAAAGAAAATACCTTTGGAAGCAGGCGTTTGGAATCTTTAAAACAGTACTATAAATTTTTTATACATAGTAATGAAATGACCATAAAATTTAATGAATGCTATTTCAGTTTATTAATATATCTGATTTTAATATTAAAGTTTATTTACATGGTAAATTTAAATATGTATATATAACTTATACATATATATGTATGCATACATATATAGATATAAGTTTAAATAAACATTAATGTTAAAATCAGGTACATTAATAAACTCAAATTGAATTCATTAAATGTCATATTTATTTCATTATTACATACATGAAAAGTTTATAATATTGTCTCTTATTTATAAATAGAAATGAGGAATAAAATATTTTCTGAGTATTCAGCTGCTAGGTTATATATCCACAAATCACATGTTATTGATGTGTCACTCATTATATTTAATAGTTTTTTTGTGAAATATCTGCATTAGTCAAAATTAATTTCAGCTCTGAATAACCAAAAATACAAAAAATAACATTTTAAGTGGGTTAAAATGGAGCTTTTATCTACAGTCACACAGAACAGACAGAGCTCATAAATGATATTTGGAAAGGTTTTTTCATCTTGTTCTGTCAGTCCTACAAATGATCTTCCAATTTCTGATTCAAGACTGCTACTTCCACTCCCACTAAACATATCCACATTCCAATTATTATATACTATGTAACATGATATATATTTATATTGTATTTTATTATATTATATAATATATTTATATTTGTATATTTTTTCTGATTGGTCATTGAGAAATTCTCTTATTGTACTCAGTTTCAGGCACCAGGTACACTATGTAAAATATAAGTTACATCTGATACTAATTTTTAATCTTCTGCTGTAAGAATACTGAGTATATCTCTATTCTAAATCTCTGTTTTGCTGTTCACATTTTCTAAGAGACAGCCTTAGGACTGTGCGAATTGACAGTCTCCACACACTGTCTAGACTGAACTGCATCAGAGGATATCTGTTTGGCATCCACTGAGAACTGATGAATTGCTTTCTGGTAGAAAAAAGTCACGACACATTTTGTGATCATAGAAGTCCTCTGAATATGCGCACACGTGTGTGTGTGTGTGTGTGTGTGTGTGTGTGTGTGTGTGAAACTAAATTCAAAAATAGGTAAGAGAAAATGGTAAAACGAAGAGGATGACATTTATTCTATTTTACGTACATTTTTATGTTTTTATCACCACGCTGTGAGAATTAAAATATATTGGTTCTTGAAAATTCCCTGCTCAGATAATGTTACACATTCACATACTGTAACAGAAGGACAATACTGAAAGTAGGATACCAGAACTCTGAAAATGGTTACGTTTTATCTACTTTTTTTAAGTACATATTTATTTATTACAATTTACTCACTTTGTATCCCCAGTGTGGCCCCCTCCCTCTATCTACTTAATGTAAGGCAGAACATGTCTCTCTGGAGCTAGAAGGTACTAAGTTGCTGTAAGGCTACACTGCATATGTGCCACCCAGTTATCCCATATTGTAATGAAAAGAATCCTAGATTAGACAACTGATTGGTTAAATCCACACAGATAATAAAGGGCAAGTGCAGGAAGAAAGCCTAGCTTCAGGTCCATATCATTCTCAATTCAGAGAGGCTTTCCAACTGAATTTCCTTTTTTTTTATTTTTTTTTTGTTAATTACACTTTTTTTTTTACTTTGTATACCCCCTGTAGTACCCTCCCTCTTCCCATCCCTATCCCTCCCTTTTTCCGCTTTCCTCATTGAAGCCCCTCCCCAAGTCCACTGGTAGGGAAGGTTTTCTTTTCCTTCCTTCTGATTCTAGTCTGTTAGGTCTCCTCAGGAGTGGCTGGATTGTCTTCTTCTGTGGTCTAGTAAGGCTGCTCTCCCCTTCAGGGGGAGGTGATCAAAGAGCAGGTCAATCAATTCGTGTCAAAGACAATCCCTGTTCCCATTACTATGGAACTCACTTGGAGACTGAACTGACATGGGCTAAATCTGTGCAGGGGTTCTAGGTTATCTCCATGCATGCTTCTTGGTTAGACTATCAGTCTCAGGGAAGACCGCTGTGCTCAGATTTTTTGGTTCTATTGCTCTCCTTCTGGGGCTTCTGTCATCTCCAGATCTTATTATTTCCCACATCTTTCATAAGATTCCTTGCATTCTGCCCAGAGTTTGGCCATAAGTCTCAGCATCTGCTTTGATAGTCTGCAGGGCAGAGCCTTTCAGAGGCCCTCTGTGGCAGGTTCCTAACTTGTTTCCTGTTTTCTCCTTTTTCTGATGTGCATCCTCTTTGACTTTCTGGATGGGGATTGAGCATTTTAGTCAGGGTCCTCCCTCTTGATTAGTTTCTTTAAGTGTACAGATTTTAGTAAGTTTATCCTATATTATATGTCCATATGAGTGAGTATATGCCCTGTGTGACTTTCTGCTTCTGGGATAGCTCACTCAGGATGATCTTATCCAGTTCCCACCATTTACCTGCAAATTTCATGATTTCCTTGTTTTTCATTGCTGAGTAGTATCCCATTGTGTAGATGTACCATACTTTCTCTATCCATTCCTCAGTTGAGGGGCATCTTGGTTGTTTCCAGCTTCTGGCAATTACAGTTAAGGCTGCTACAAACATGGTTGAGCAAATATCCTTATTGTGTACTTGATTCCCTTGGATATATGCGTAGAAGTGGTATAGGTGGATCTTGAGGAAGCGCTGTTCTTAACTGTCTGAGAAAGCGCCAGATGGATTTCCAGAGTGGCTGTACAAGTTTACATTCCCACCAACAATAGAGGAGGGTTCCCCTTTCTCCACAACCTCTCCAGCATGTATTCTCACTTGAGTTTTTGATCTTAGCCATTCTAATGGGTGTAAGGTGAAATCTCAGGGTAGTTTTGATTTGCATTTCTCTAATGGCTAATGAGGTTGAACATTTCTTTAAGTGTTTCTCTGCTATTCGATATTCCTCCACAGAGAATTCTCTGTTTAGCTCTGATCCCCATTTTTTTAATTGGATTGCTTGGTTTGCTGCTTTTCAGCTTCTTTAATTCTTTATATATACTGGATATTAGCCCTCTGTCAGTTAAAGGGCTGGTGAATTTTCTTTCCCAATCTGTAGGCAGTCATTTTGTTTTGATGATGGTGTCCTTTGCCTTACAGAAGCTTTTCAGTTTCATGAGGTCCCATTTATTGATTGTTGCCCTAAGAGCCTGTGTTTTTGGTGTTTTGTTCATGAAGGTATCTCCTGTGCCAATGAGTTCCAGGCTATTCCAAACTCTTTCTTCTTACCGATTTAATGTGTCTGGTTTTATGTTGAGGTCTTTGATCCACTTGGACTTTAGTTTTGTGCAGTGTAATAAGTATGGATCTATTCGCATTTTCTACATGTAGACATCCAGTGAGACCAGCACCATTTGCTGAAGATGCTATCTTTTTTCCATTGTATGGTTTCAGCATCTTTGTCAAAAATCAGGTCTCTATAAGTGTGTGGGTTTATTTCTGTTCAGTTCCATTGATCACCATTCTGTTTCTATGCCAGTACCATGCAGTTTTTATTACTGTTGCTCTACATTACCACTTGAGATCAGGGATAGAGATACCTCCAAAAGAACTTTTATTATAGAGGATTGTTTTAGCAATTCTGGGTTTCTTGTTTTTCTATATACAGTTGAGAATTTTTTTCAAGGTCTGTAAAGAATTGTGTTGGTAATTTGATAGGAATTGCATTGAATCTGTAGATTGCTCTTGGTAAGAAGGCCATTTTTACTATATTAATCCTGCCAAGTCATGAGCATGGGAGATCTATCTTCTGATATCTTCTTCTAATTCTTTCTTCAGAGAATTAAAATTATTTTTCATTCATTGCTTGGTAGGGTTACACCAAATTAAGGTATGTCATTTGTGGCTGTTGTGAAGGGTGTTGTTTCCCTAATTTCTTTCTCAGCCCTTTTGTCTTTTGTATACAGGAAGACTACTGATTTTTTTGGAGTTAATTTTTTTATCCGGCCATTTGCTGAAGGTGTTTATCAGCTGTAGGGGTTCCCTGGTAGAATTTTTGGGGTTAACTTAAGTAGACTATCATATCATCTGCAAATAGTGATATTTTGACTTCTTCCTTTCTGATTAGTATCCCCTTGTTCTCCTTCAGAAAGCTTGATTAATTTCTGCTCTTCTGGGCAGTTTGTTCTCTCTCTCTCTCTCTCTCTCTCTCTCTCTCTCTCTCTCTCCCT
>REGO01000397.1:1121953-1159698 GCA_010120015.1 Rhombomys opimus | reverse complement strand
TCTCTCTCTCTCTCTCTCTCTCTCTCTCTCTCTTCTGCCCCCTCTGGAGGTTGCAGTTTGAGTTTCTTCTAGTCAGTGCCTCTCAGTAATCCTTACTGTTTACATTAGCTTGAAGAGGGAAGAGCCTAGTGCACTTCATCAATTTGAAGGAATTCAAGGCACATTTGGCTAACTCCACAGAGTTTCAAATCTCTTTAGACATCCTGAGCCTTAAGGACATGCCCTGCAAAATAAAATGTATCAACTCAGAGGAAATTGTTACTTAACAGTAGTAATTGGTCCATTCTAACAAGACCACAGGGATGATGCAAGGCTTAAGAAGTCTCCATAAAGAAAGTTTGAACTCCTCTCAAAATCAGTCTTGAAAACATGCTTATAAGTAGTAACACCGTACTGAATGAACTGGTTATCTTTAAGAATGTAAATGGATATACATATATTCATGCAATAAAATTAGTTTTAAAAAGAGGTCAGTCATGGATTTGATGGAGAACAAGGAACCTTTTAAGGGAGGGTTTAAAAGGGAGAGAGATATATAATTATATTACAATGTCAGAAATAAAAGTAAAAATAAACAGCAAAAATTTAGTCTTTAGCTGTACCTGGTTCCTAACAAGGCAGTTAAATGTAAATAGTTTGGGCAAAATCTTGAAATTTAACTTATTAAATGTCCAAAATACCATTTAGGAATTCATGTATAAATCTGGAATATGAAAGATACTGGTCTCTCTAAACTTCAAACATTGCTAAGCATCAGTATTCTATTTTTTTATCTTTTTTATTTTTTATTAATTACAGTGTATTCACTTTGTATCCCCCCATAAGCCCCTCCCTCCTCCCCTCCCAGTCCCACCCTCCCTCCCCCTAGTCGCTTGCCCCTCCCAAGTCCATTGATAGGGGAGGTCCTCCTCTCCTTCCTTCTGATCTTAGTCGATCAGATCCCACAAGGAGAGCAACAGAACCAGAAAATTTGAACACAGGGCTCTTCCCAGGGACTCATATTCCAACCAAGGAACATGCATGGAGATTTTAACATGTGTTGAAGGTCAAGAAATTGAAGAGGATCTGAGTGAGAGAATACAGCCATTCCTCAGGTTTAAGAATCCACTGAAACAGTACAAAAACCAGATCCTTTGCCAGTGGTGTGAGTTTTATATTAATAATAATAAAAAAAAAACTCAAATAGTAAATTTTTAAACTTTCCTTAAGTAAAGAATAAAAAATGAATAACATTCAAAATAGTTTCTAAATAATTAACATGAGCATAACTTCAAAGAATTCAATGTGCAAATAAGATATTTTGAAAAGAACTAGGTAAATACTATAATTATCATGGTAACATTCTATTATGTCTATTTTAAAGCCAGGTCATAATTTTTTTGCTGTGACATAAAAGCATCATTTCCTTTTACTTATTCAAGGATAATAGGTTAGTTCAATCATTATTTTTGACATTGTATTTACCCAAAGAAAATTGTGGGGAATTAACACAAAACCTTCTCTCCTACTTGAGTTCTTTCTTTGAGTATTTTAGAAACTCAGAGGTTACCTATTTTAATCACACTCCTGAACATGAATTCCATTATTAGTGATAAACAATGACAGCTCTGACAGATATAGTTTTAAGGAAAGTAAAGAGTTACAGTTCCATTAAAGGTTCTATTTGTGAAAGAAATAGTGGAAGAATTTACCTAAAACTTGGCATCTAAGACTCATAGCCAAACTTTGGACAGAATGCAGGGAATCTTATAGAAAATGGGGGAGATAGAAAGACATGGAGGTGACAGGAGCTCCACAAGAAAAGCAAAAATTCTGGATTCAGAGGGTACTGCAGAGACTGATTATTCATCTAAGTACCATGCATGGAAAGAACCTAGACCTCATTCTCAGATACAGCCCATGGGAAGGGACATGGGGAAGGGGAGCAAGGGAGGGTGGGACCAGTAGGAGATAGGGGAAGGGTCTATAGCTGGGATACAAAGAGAATAAATTGTAATAAATAATAATAATAAAGAAAAACTTGGCATCTGTGAAGGCTAAATACAAGACCAAAAAATTGCTTTCATATTCAAAATTTAGATGATACCGAGGCTAAATTAAAGATAATAAATTGAGTAAACCTGAGCTCTGTAGATCACTCAGTCAGTGAAGTTCTTTCTGTGCAAGTATCAGAATCTGTGTTTGATATGATGTTCTCCATTTAAACAACAAAGAAGAAATAAGTCTTGTGATTTCAGCTGCCTCTCAGAGAGTAAAAGGAACTAGCTTAAAAGTAACAGAGGGTTTAAATACAGCCCCTGGTATGCTCTTTGTATAACTTGTATTCATCATTTCTGATATAGTTATAGAATGGAATTGGCATTAAACACAGAAGAGAAGAATAAATCCTTGACAGATGAGGGCCTGTGGTCATGACAAATTACAAGAATTTCTTTGTATAATCTGTACAATTTCTTTGTATAAAATTACATTTTGTAATTGTGAAGATGTATATGCCTGTTTCAGTATTCAGGGATATTTAAATAAAAATATATTAACTTAGACACCATCAGGGAAGCATTGAAAGCTTTAAGGTAAGTATTAGACTAATTTCTCCAAGATCTCTGATTAATGTGCATGGTGTCCTGGGAAACAGGCTTTTCCCATGAAGTTCTGTAGTGTAATAATAAAGAGCCTGTAATGCTTTGCCATCTCACTCAGCAAAAACTTCAGTAAAAGGTAGCCCTTTCCTGAAGTTAGGATTATTATTTGTTATCCTGAGGTGTCTAATAGGGATAGTGTTGTCCAATCATAGAGTAATTCCATTTAAATTTTATATTTGTATACATGTATATTTTAGAAAACATTCTTATGATTTTTGGAATGTTTAATCTTTAATTTTGAAATTTTGAAATCTTTAATGTTAGTTATCTCTCCTCATATACCCATATACTGCTAGCCCTCTTAAATCCCTCCCAATTAATTCTTTTATGCACCATTATTTCCCTTTATGACGTATACCACAGTGTTCTTTCTGCTGTTCCTTTACATACCATTGCATGAGAACATATTAATTTCATTACCTCTTAGGGTGTTTCAAAAAACACACTTATTCTTGAATCATCACATTCAAGGATAATATCAACAAAAAGTAGAGGGCTCTGCCATCTTCCCAAGGTGGGCTACCAAACCCAGAAAACTCAAGCCTACAACCTTCAGCTCTACCCATATTCCTGAGAAGTTCAGCAAGCACCAGAAACACCCAGCCAACACCAGGGACAACCAGGTGGCTAAAGGCTAGTGGAAGAACAAAACCAATAAAAGCCAGAGTCATATGGACACTAGAACCCAGTTTTCCTACTACAAAAAAAAAAAAAAAAAAAAAAGCCTGGATATCCTAACACAGCTGAAACACAAGAATTTTACCTTAAATCTATTCTTATGAGGAAGATAGAGGTGTTTACAGAAGAAGAAATTGAATCCCTGAAAGAAATACAGTAAAATACAATCAAACAAATAAATAAAAGCCTTTAAAGAAGAAAAGAATAAATCCCTTAAAAAATACAAGGAAATACAATCAAACAAGTAAAGGAAATAAATAATACAATTCAAGATTCATAAATAAAATACATACTAGGGGAATCCTGGAGATGGAAAACTAATGGAAGAGAAGAGGAACTACAACCATAGGCATCACCAATAAAGCACAAGAGTTGGAGAAGAGAATCTCAGACATAGAAGATACAATTAAATAAACTGATATATCAGTCTAAGAAAATGTTAAATTTTATAGGTTCCTCCACAAAACATCCAAGAAATCAGGGACACTATGAAAAGACGAAACCTAAGAATATTAGTAGAAGAAAGAGAAGAGTCTTTACTCCAAAGCCCAGAAAATGCTTACAACAAAATAATAAATGAAAATTTTCCATTCTAAAGAAAAGGATTGTAGCAGCTTTATTTGTAATAGCCAGAAGCTGGAAACAACCAAGATGGCCCTCAGCTGAAGAATGGATACAGAAATTGTGGTACATCTACACAATGGAATATTACTCAGCAATGAAAAACAAGGAAATCACGAAATTTGCAGGTAAATGGTGAGAACTGGAAAGGATCATCCTGAGTGAGCTATCCCAGAAGCAGAAAGACACACCGTATATACTCACTCATATAGACATACAATATAGGATAAACCTACTAAAATCTGTACACCTAAAGAAACTAATCAAGAGGGAGGACTCTGGCTAAAATGCTCAATCCCCATCCAGAAAGACAAAGAGGATGGACACCAGAAGAAAAGAAAACAGGAAACAAGTTAGGAACCTGCCACAGAGGGCCTTTGAAAGGCTCTGCCCTGCAGACTATCAAAGCAGATGCTGAGACTCATGGCCAACTGCTGGGCAGAGTGCATGGACTCTTATGAAAGGAATATGAAAGAGTAAGATCTGGAGAGGACAGGAGCTCCACAAGGAGAACAACAGAACCAAAAAATTTGAACATAGGGGTCTTTCCTGAGACTCATACTTCATCCAAGTACCATGCATGGAGATAACCTAGAACCCTTCCACAGATGTAACCCATGGCAGTTCAGTGTCCAAGTGGGTTCCATAGTCATGGGAACAGGGACTGCCTCTGACATGAATTGATTGGCTTGTTCTTTGATCACCTCCCCCTGAGGGGGGAGCAGCCTTACCAGGCCACAGAAGATGACAATGCAGCCACTCCTGATGAGATCGGATAGACTAGGATCAGAAGGAAGGAGAGGAAGACCTCCCCTATCAGCGGACTTGGGGAGAGGCATGAGTGGAGAAAGTGGAGGGAAGGTGGGATTAGGAGGGAAGGAGGAAGGAGTTTATGGGGGGATACAAAGTGAATAAAATGTAATTAATAAAAATTAAAATAAAAAATAAAAAATAAGAACTATGTACATATCTTTGAAGTGTAATATGGTATTCTCATTTATCTATATAATGTGTGATGGCAAGATTTAGTTAACTGGCATATCCTACCCTGAAAGCCCTTATTATTTCATTATATGGGAAATAGCAATACAGCCTTTACTGCTATTTTGAAGTATGCAATTAATTTTTGATTGTCTAGACATTATTTTTCTTAAGTGACTGGACTCCAAGGGCCAATAATTAATCTTTTTTCCACCAGAGTTTCAGTTTCTGTGAATTAATTTAATCTGCATCTTATTTTCTACTAATGCGTAAAAATAAAATAATCTGAATTCAGCTCAATTAAAAAATCCCAAAACATTAATGAGATTTATTTATTTTTCTTTTTGGTAATACAAATGCACGGTTTTCAGGTGTCAGCTTTGTAGGTAGGAGTATCTGCCTGAGTATCAAAACACCAAACATACCTAGGGAGTCATATCTACCCAGCACAGTGCAGCAGTACAGCCAAAAAGGGAAGCACTGAGCAAGCTGAGCTCAACAAATTCATTTGTTCCTTTATAATAGCTTTAGAAGATTGGTCATGATTATTTTGAATCATAATAATGCCTTCTGATGCAACTGACTTGTTTTTAATAGACAACATTATCATTTTGCATGCAAAGACAGACCTGAGTTTTAAGTATTACTGATTACTTTCAAATTAAATAGATGGAGATATCCTTATTACAGTATTTGGCATTGTTTTTATAACAATGAAATGTATTGTGTAATAAAAAGTTTAGCTGAGGTTATTCAAAAACATGATTAAAAAAATCAAAAGATGTTACAAAGACAATTTACTTTTTGCTCTTGGTTCTTGAGTATATTGAATTCAATATTTCTAAGTTAGTATTTAAAGGAAGCATTGAAAAATATATATTTAATATTCAAGTATGATTTTAAAATATATCAATACACATTTTACATTATGTTATGTTCCCATTAAAATTGGACACTATGAATTTATTTTTAAGATGAGTTATAATCTTGATAATAACATATAAAACTTACATTTTAAGAATGATTTTCAAATAGTGATCCTTTTACTCAAAATGTTCATTTTTCTTTATGTTATAATTGTCTCCTGGTTGTTACACTTGGAAAATTACTGATGATTTCCATTTCAGCAGAGAATAAAAAAGTTTTTCCTACAAAAAGAATAGGAACATTTGTTCTACTAACACAATGGGCATTGTATTTCTTTTGTAAGAGTTTAAATCTCAGTAACGGAAAGCCATCCTTTTAATTTCACTTTTGATCAAGTCTAAATCAACTAATTTGTCATCTTAATTACATTTGTCATGTCTCTTCATCTTTGTCATTTTCTATTGGACTGAGGCTACACACAAGTCCCCATACTCAAGGGGACAGAGCCAGGAAGACTATGGGCAGTAATAGGGAGACATACTTTGCATTGTTGCAATAAAAAAAAATCTAGATAGAAACCTTCAGTATGAAAAAGAAAGAGATGCTACTAAATTATATTTTGTTTTGTTGTTGCTATTTAAGCATTTTTAATGAAAGTTGATTGATATGATTATTCTATTCCTCCCTCTCCTCAATATGGTTTTCTCCTTATATTTACCCTTTTAATTTCCTAGATGACCAAATATTGATTTTATGCTTCAGCATTTTCTGAAGAGTTTTTTTAGCCACATAGTAATCATTTGCTGGGTTAATGTACATGTGGAAAGTTGCCCCATTTCCCTATTTTAGCTGAAGCTGTTCACTGTAGATGAAATCTTTTTTCTGTCAACCTGAATTTCTTTGGGATCTGACCTCTATAGTGTCCTAACACAACCGGATCATCAATGTCCTCTCAGATAGACATAGATCAAACCCTTTGCTTCTCAGTCAAACAGGGAAGATATAAGGTTCCTGTGAATATGGGAAGCTTTACTTACTCCATTTATGGTTCCTTTTCTTTTATTTGTCATTGTTTGTTTTTCCCATTAATTTATTTATCCACTTCACAACTTGATTGGAGACACCTACTCCTCTCCTCCCACTTTTTACAGTCTTACCCTTCCACCCTCCTTTCTACATTTCCATTCCCTTCTCCTTAGAGAACTGGAGACCGTCTCCCCACCACCACCATGGGTAGCAACCTGCCCAGTCACAAGTCTCAACAAGACTAAGCAAATTCTCTTCAGCTGAGGCCAGATAAGTCAGCCCAAATAGGGTAACAGGATCCAAAGTCAGAAAACAGAGTCAGACAACCTTCGCTCCAAGCTGTTCCTCTGCTACATATCTGTAAGGGTTCTAGGTCTAGCTCATGCAAGGTCTTTGGTTGGTGTCCCCAAGGGAAGCCAGGGTTAGTGTAGTATATAGGTCTTGTGGTGTCCTCGATCTCTCTGGATCCCTAAATCCTTGCCCCAAATCTTGCAAGAGATTCCTCGAGCTCTTCCTATTGTTTGACTGTGAGTCTCTGCATCTGTTTCCATCAGCTGCTGGATGAGGCCTCTCAAAAGACAATTATGTCAGGCTCCGGTCTGCAAGCACAACAGAGTATCATTAACAGTGTCAGGGGTTGGTTCTCTCCCGAGGGATAGGTGTCAAGTTGGGCCAGTCATTGGTTGGCCATTCACTCAATCTCCGTAGCATTTTATCTCAATGCTTTTTACAGGCAAAACAAATTTTTGTTGGAAGGTTTTTTTTTTATTTTATTTTATTTTTATCAGTTACATTTTATCAATTCTGTATCCCAGCTGTGCCCCGAACCCTCATTCCCTCCCAGTCCCTCCCTCCCTCCCTCATCACCACTGTGCCCCTTTCCAAGTCTACTGATAGGGGGGTCCTCCCCCATTCATCTGATCCTGTTTTATCAGGTATCTTCATTGAGTTCCTGTTAGAAATAGTCCTTGTTCCCCTCACTTTGGGAAACCAATTGGTTACTGAGCTACCACAGGCTACATCTGAACAGAGGTTCTAGATTATATCCATACATGGTCCTTGGTTGAATGTCAGTTTCAGAAATGACCCTGTGCCCAGATATATTTGGTCTTTGTGGAGCTCCTATCCTTTCCCCATCAGACTAACTCCCCTTCTTTCTTATGATTCCCTGTACTCTGCCAAAGGTTTGGTCATGAGTCTTTGCTTTGAAAACACTGCTAGTTAGAGGCTTTCAGATGCGCTCAGTAGACCCCTGTCATGCGTTCAATGCACATCCCATCTGTCTTTCTAAACGAGGATTGATCCTCTTACCCCATGTCCGCTCTCTTGATTATCTTTTTTAGGTGTATAGATTTCATTATGTTTATCATATCTTATAGGTCTATATAAGTGAGTATATACCGTGTTTGTCTTTCTCCTTCTGGGATATTTCACTCAGAATGATCTTTTCTAGATCCCACCATTTGCCTGCAAATTTCATGATTTCCTCCTTTTTGATTGCTGAGTAGTATTCCATTGTGTAGAAATACCATAATTTCTGTACCCATTCTTCCGTTGATGGACATCTGGGTTGTTTCCAGGTTCTGGCTATTACAAATAAAGCTGCTATAAACATGGTTGAACAAGTATCCCTTTTGTGTACTTGAGCAAGCTTTGGGTATATATATACCTAGCAGTGGTATAGCTGGGTCTTGAGGAAGCACTATTCCTAATTGTCTTAGAAGGCGCCAGATAGCTTTCCAGAGTGGTTGTACCAGTTTACATTCCCACCAGCAGTGGAGGAGGGTTCCCCTTTCTCCACAACCTCTCCAGCATGTGTTGTCACTTGGAAGGTTTTGTGGGTGAGTTTCTGTCCTCCTTCCTCCGTTGGAAGTTCTGCCTGGCTGTAGGAGATGCCAACTTCAGGCTCAATATTTTCTGCCAGGAATCTCATGTAACATTACCCCTGTAGACTCCCAAGAAACTCCTCTATCTCAGGTGTCTGGCTCATCCCAGAGATGACTCACATTGATTTCTGTTTATTCCCCTTCAGCCCTCTCCTCCCATCTCCAATCTGTTTTCAACCCCAGTTCCCTTCCAACCCCCTATCCATTCAGTTACCTTCTTCCGTCCACTTCTGATCAGTACCTAACACTTATAGAAGTCTGAGAATTTGTTGTTGCCACTGGCAGGAAGAGAATAAGTGAGTCATTCAAAGGTTATTTCTACAGTGATAACAAAATCTGACCTAAAATGTCCAAAGGGAGAAATAAGAGTTGAGAGCTGAAGAGTCTTAGAGTGTATTTAACAATTTCAAGGAAATTTTTCTGTAAAAAAAATAATATCATGATTGGTAAAATTAGGACCCAGTGTGATGACCAGACTTGAACTGAAACAAGATTCATTGGTGAACTGAAATTTCAAAGGGAAGAAATACAAATGGCTAGGAATCACAAAAAACTATGTTTAACATCTGTAGTCATGTGGGAGATGAAAATTAAACTGATTTTAGGATTCCAGTTCATACTCATCAGCATGGACATCATCATTTGGAGTACAAATGAGGACAGATGCTGGCAAGGATGTGACAATCAGGGAGCTTTTACATGCTGTTGGTGTAGTACAAATAAATGCAGTCACTTTGGTAACCATTATAGATGTTGTTTTCAAAAAACTGAAAATGAAACCTTTATATGACCTAACTACACAACTCATGAGATATTCCCAAATGACTTTATAACCTAATACAGACAAATTCATATATACATGATCATAGCAACTCTATTTATAATTGTTATGAAATGGATCCAACATAGATGCCTTCCAACAGATGAACAGAAAAAGAAAAAATGTTCATAAGTACAATATAATATTATGTTCCTTAAAAAAAATTTTAAAGTTAATGGAAAGAATAGTAAAAGCATACTGGGTGAGGTAATTCGGATACAGAAAAACAAATGTCTTAAATTTTCTTATGTAGATCCTACTTCAAATCTTTTGTTTTCATGCCTGGAGTACAAATGCAATCCAGGAAACTGCAAAGGGACTTTTTGGAGAGGAGTATGTAAAGGGAAAAGGATGGTATAACACATAGAACAAAAATAGATAGACGCAACACAGAAGAGTTTGAGGGAAAGGTTTAGGGCTACGGGGGAAAGAAACAAGGGAAGGAACCGAGGACTATCACAAAAGAAATGCTTATAAAAACCTATAAGAAAGTCTACTATTTTACAATAAAATTTTTAAAATAATTGAAACGATACTGGGATAATCGTGAAGTTAAAGAAACAGGTGAATTCTGAGACTTAAGTGTCCGAGTAAGATGGTGTGCGGAGGTAGGAGAGATAACAAGATGGTGGGTGGCTTAACTGAAAATAAAGATTTCTGAAACTTCTTATGGAAACTGTCTTAATTACTTTTCCAATGCTATGATAAACCTCCATGAACCAGACAACTTATATTTAGGCTCATAATTGCAGATTATAGTCCACGACCATCATGGCAGAGTGTCTGACACTTGGCAGCAGGTAGGCAGACAGGCAGACACAGGAACAGTTGGGGGTGTGGCACATCATGATCCTTGACAATGAGTCAGAGCAGAAAGAAAGAGAGATATAGACACCGAGAGAGAGAAGTAGTCTCATAGACAGGAAGAGAGAAAGAGAGGGAGAGAGAGAGAGAGAGAGAGAGAGAGAGAGAGAGAGAGAGAAAGAGAGAGAGAGAGAGAGAAATAGGAATGGTTTGGAATTTCAAAGACAACCCCCAGGAACACACTCTCCAAATGGGTTACACCGCCCATTCCTTCACAACAGTACCATGAACAGGGAAGCAAGTGTTCAAATACATAAAGCTATCAGGATCATTCCCATTCAAACTACCACAGAAACACAGTAGTTACCAAGATAGTTTAAAAACACAACTGAAAAAGAAAGCAATAGTTTGAACAAAATTACCAGCCATGAGTGGATCATATTGCTCTAGAATATATAGGTTATTAAGCTAAAATCACAGTGTAAGCCATAATATACCACCGAATAGAGGTCTCCGAAACAATAGTTGTTACCATTGTCCTTGGGTATCCACCGTAACATCATGGTAATATCCTATTGCTGAAGACACGGGGAACTTTGCCTGCAGAGTATAGAGAAATCCATCTCAAACTGAGCAAGAAACTTGCCCCTTGCTGTCTCAATTTCACACTTGCTGAAGATGTGGGAAAGCAAAACAAAACACCAATGATCTGGACTCATGCACATTACACTACTGACCAGTCCAGCAAGTTCTGCCCACTTGTTCATAGTAACAGAGAACATTGGGTTCACAGAAAGCCCCAATCTCCTGCTGATAATGACTAACAAGTGCCAGGGGTCTCAGTTTTAGTATAAGTATCTTAATCATTCCCTTCTTTACCGAAGTAAATAAATTAAATTCGCTTCTTATCGATTTACTTTATGGATAAAATATCATCCCAGGACAGACATTCACTGTACTTAACAGAGAAGAGCCAAAATGCTTTCTCTACATAATTAATTAATATTTTAAGTAAAAAAAAAGTTAACTCTCAGTTCTGTTTGAGAAAGTCTGGGGAAACAAAGCAACTCAGCTGGTATAGTAAGGGTCTGAAATGGATTTTCAGAATTACATAAAAATCTAAGTGCTGCATAATACATTTAAGATAATGGAGACAGGCATATGCCTCGAGTTCATGGACAATCTTTTGTAGCTGAATTAGTGAGCTTCAGGTTCTTCCATTATGGGACTGCCGTATCAGCTTCAAAGGGAGCCAAAATGATAGGTGACATCTATTGATGTCAAAACTTTTATAGTATTTATTTGAACATATCATCTATTAAACTTTCTAATCTCTCAACATGTCAAGATAATTTCCAATCCACTGATTCAAGATTGGACTCTAAATTACAGCAATGCTTAATGTGTCTAGAAACAAAAGCAAACACTCCTACAACTTTCTCTAATTCTTTGATGTGATTGATAACATGTTCAAACAACCATGGTCCTTAAAAGCAAGCTCTAAGATCAGAAGGAAGGAGAGGAGGACCTCCCCTATCAGTGGACTTGGGGAGGGGCATGCATGAAGAAGTGGGAAGGAGGATGGGACTGGGAGGGGAGGAGGGAGGGCCTTATGGGGGCATACAAAGTCAATAAACTGTAATTAATAAAAATAAATAAATTTTTAAAAAAGCAAGCTCAAGTTGCTCATTGTGATTCTAATATCATATTTGGCTTCCTGGACAGTTCCCCAAAATTCTTCTATAATGTTTGTGCATCACCTTCAGGCTTATGGTTCAGAATATTTGACAGAATTTCTTTGAAGGAGGCACTATCAAACGTCTTAGCCACCTTGTTTTCGAAAACCCAGCAGTTGACTCTTCTGCATCCAATTTGTCCTGCTTGGACAGTATTTTGTCTGTCATTGACATGAAGGCATTTTCTCACCCAGTGATTAGCTTGCCACATATGAAACCTCTGATGCTCTTTGAAGTTGAATGGGGCTTCTTCTAGCAACAGACCTGTCTCTCTGTCTAAAAAGGCTTAAGTAAATAAAATCTTTAAATGTCACCCTCTGTAGACCTCTGAAGTTTTTAAAGACCATTTACCTATCTTTATTATCTGAATTACTTTTTAGTTACTTTTTACCTGTCAATCTAGAAAAAAAAATTGTAATTAACTAAATTAGCATTTAACATTCCCAGGAATTTTATTGTCTGTCTGATAATATGCATTTTTAATTATTCTAAACAGATGGTAATTACAGCTTTTAAGAGGACAAGAATTTAACACTGTAGTTTTTTATTAATTTTTATTTTTTTATATTAATCACAGGCTATTTACTTTGTATCCCTCCTTCATTCCCTCCTAATCCTACCCTCCGTCCCTCATTTTTCCCTCCCTCATCTCCTCCCTGCCCCTTTCCAAGTCCACTGATAGGGGAGGTCTTTCTCCCCTTCCATCTGACCCTAGTTTATCAAGTATCTTCAGGACTGGCTGCCATGTCCTCCTCTGTGGCCTAGCTAGGCTGTCCCTCCTTGGGGTGGGGGAGGATTAAAGGAGCCAGTCATTGAGATCATGTATAGTTCCTGTTCCTCTTATTAGGGAAACCCACTTAGATACTGAGGTACCATGGGCTACAGCAGAGCAAGGGTTCTAGTTTTTATCCATACATGGTCCTTGGTTGGAGAAACAGTCTCATAGAGGACTCTGGTGCCCTGAAATATTTTGTTCTTGTGGAGCTCCTGTCCTCTCCCAGTCATATTAACTCCCCCTGTTATTGTATGATTTCCTGCACTCTGTCGAAGATTTGGTTATGAGACTCTGCATCTGCTTTGATACACTGCTAGGTAGAGGCTTTCAGAGACCCTCTGTGGTAGGTTCCTATCCTTTTACGTGTTTTCTCCTAACTCCCATGCCCATCCCATTTGTCTAAGTGAGGATTGATCATCTCACTCCGTGTCCTCTTTCTTGTTTATCTTGTTTAGGTGCACATATTTCTGTATGTTTATCCTATGTTATATGTCGGGAGCCATGAATCAATGGCCTGCTTTGATATTTAAATCTCGGCGGAGAGATGGCTTTTAGGAGGCCTTTACTAATGGCAGAGGAGAACTTGCAAGTCCATCCGATTGTTTGTGACAACAGATGGGATAGCTTGTGAGGGTTATCTGGCCCCTTGTGCAAATTAACCTATTGTTCTGAGCTGTTTAACTGGAAAAAGGTAACTCCTCATAAAATAAAGAGTGAGAAGGCTGGAGGCAGAGGAGGAGGCAGAGTCTTGAGACTGGCTGCTGGCACTGTTTGCTGCAGCAGTCTGCCTTTTGCAATGGCTGTCGAGTCTGGACCTTTAAAAAGTTTCCTGTGTGCTGTGTGTTTATTTTATTAATTTTAATCCTCACTCCCAACTCAAGAACCGTTCGACCCTGCCCGGATGGCCCCGGCACTTATAGGTCTATATAAGTAAGTATATACCATGTGTGTCTTTCTGATCTTGGGATACCTCACTCAGGATGATCTTTTCTAGATCCCACCATTTGCCTGCAAATTTCATGATTTCCTTGTTTTTAACTGCTGAGTAGTATTCCATTGTGTAAAAGTACCGCAATTATTGTATCCATTCCTCCGTTGAGGGACATCTGGGTTGTTTCCAGGATGTGGCTATTACTAATAAAGCTGCTAGAAACATGGTTGAGCAAATGTCCTTGTCGTGTACTTGAGCTTCTTTTGGATATATGCCTAGGAGTGTTATAGCTGGATCTTGAGAAAGCACTATTCCTAATTATCTGAGAAAGCGCCAGATTGATTTCCAAAGTGGTTGTAAAAGTTTACATTCTCACCAGCAACGGAGGAGGGTCCCGAATTCTCTGCAATCTCTCCAGCATGTGTTGCCACTTGAGTTTTTAACCTTTGCCATTCTAATAGGTGTAAGGTGAAATCTCAGGGTCATTTTGATTTGCATCTCTTTGATGGGTAAGGATGTTGAGCATCTCTTTCAGTGTTTCTCTGCCATTCTATATTCCTCTACAGAGAATTCTCTGTTTACCTCTGTACCCCATTTTTTAATTGGATTGCTTAGTTTATTGCTTTTTAATTTCTTTAGTTCTTTATATATTCTGGATAACAGCCCTCTTTCAGATGAGGGGTTGGTGAAGATCCTTTCCCAGTCTGTAGGCTGTCATTTTGTTCTAACGATAGTGCCCTTTGCTTTACAGAATCTTTTCAGTTTCATGAGGTCCCATTTATTGATTCTTGCTCTTAGAGCCTGTGCTGTTGGTGTTTTGTTCAGGAAGTTGTCTCCTGTGCCAATGAGTTCCAAGCTCTTTCCCACTTTTTCTTCTAACCAACTTAGTGTATCTGATTTTATGCTGATGTCTTTGATCCACTTGGACTTTAGTTTTGTGCAGGATGATAAGATGATAAATATGGATCTATTTTCATTTTTCTGCATGTAGACATCCAGTTGGACCAGCACCATTTGTTGAAGATGCTGTCATTTTTCCACTGAATGGTTTTGGCTTCTTTGTGAAAATCAAGTATTTCTAACTGTTTGGGTTTATTTCTGCATCTTCTATTCAGTTCCATTGATCCACCTTTCTGCTTCTATGCCACTACCATGCAGTTTTTATTACTGTTGCTCTTTAGTACAGCTTAAGACGGGGGATGGAGATACCTCCAAATGATCTGTTGTTGTACAGGATCGTTTTGGAAATTCTGGGTTTCTTGTTTCTTCATATGAAGTTGAGGATTTTTTTTTCAAGGTCTGTAAAGAATTGTATTGGTATTTTGATGGGAATTTCATTGACTCTGTCGATTGCTTTTTGGCAGGATGGCCATTTTTACTATGTTATTCCTATCTATCCATGAGCATGGGAGATCTTTCCATCTTCAGATATATTCTTTACTATCTGTCTTCATAGATTTGAAGTTTTTTTTTTTCAAACAAGTCTTTCACCTGCTTTGTTAAAGTCACCCCAAAGTACTTTATGTTACTAGTGGCTAAGAATTACATAGGTGCAATGCCTTAGCAAGATGTAGCCAAGTATAATCTTAAATCTATATTAATATACAATGATTTATGCTCACATAAGGTTTTTGACTTATTAATACTCTTCAGTCTAAAAGTAGATTCAATAATCTACCTTTTTACTTACCAATCCTATAACCAACCCTTTTAAAATAATAACAAACATCTATCACCCATACAATGGCCAATTTCCTCTTGTAAATGGAGCATAGTTTTCTTAAAATAGTTCCTGCTGATTTAGGACATAGGTTGTTTTGGAGGGTTGTTTTGTTTTTTTGGGGGTTGGTTGTTTGTATTTGTATTTTTTGTTTTTGTTTTTGGATGCCCAAGAAAATTGGGTTACTGTCCAGCCTTGAGAAAGCTAGCTGTAACTTTTGCTGTCCAGTCTCTGAATGCTCAGATGATTCTGTGCTTAACTGAAGCCTTAAGTGGAATAGTCTGTGATATTGATGTAGCTAGCTCTTTTGAAATTGTCCTGGAAGCAGAATGTTTAAAAAAGCAATCATTAAGACATTCTGGGCTATTCTTCTTGCATTTTTTTTTCTTTTTTTGGTGTCTGGTCCTCTTGCTCTTCAAAATATACAAACTTTCAAAGGCATTATACATTTTGTATTAATTAATATATTGCTTGTGCACTGAGCACAGTTCAGCCAAAGATAATTCTTCTTAAAAACAATCTTATCTATGTCATTTAAAAAAAATGTCATGATAAGTCCCGAGGATTTTGTAGCCAAAAATTTATTGGCCATGCATAGCCTAAGTCCTGGCTAAAGACATTTTCAAATCCCAGAGCTGTTCCCTTGTGGATGGATCAACAAACCATGTTACCTGTCCTGTTTGGTCTACTTGATTTTTTTTTCCTTTTGATTGCAGCCAAGAACTTCACTAAGTCCCACACATACACACGCCAGTCATATTCGATTTTTATCAGTTTGGATTGAAAGTATTGTATTTTGTTTCATGTTGAGACAAGAACATAGTCTCCTAACCAATGCAATGTATTTCCTGTCTTCCCTTTTGAAATTAGCAGCTTTATTTGCAGATTTGATTTAGCATTCTTTTCTAAGCTGCAGTGTATGTTACCAGGTTTGTAACTTGTCTATTTAAATTTTTTTAAATCAATAAATCATTATTTAGCCTATTTGGGGAAGATATTATATTTCCCTTCTGTTTTATGACCACCTTTAAAAACTATTGTTAGATACTTTCATAATTGTTTGACATATAAGATTGTAAATCATGTCTGTGTCAGGTTTCCACTCATAATGTCTAAAAAATTGTTGTATTCCAATATATGCTGAAGCATTATCAAATCCAAATTGCAAGGGCATCTCTAAGACAGTCACCATCTCTAACAAAGGTGTATTTAGAATCATGCTCTCTAAAATTTAAGGCAAAAGTCCATTGGAATTATGAACATAAAGCTATGACATGGCACATATGTTTTAGTTCTCCAAACTCTGGAAAATGCAGCACACAAGCCACTGTGTGATCTTGTTCCTAGGCAACAGCAAACAGGATCTGCATTGCTGCTTTAGCATATAGACCTTCATCCAGTAATTGAACCTTGACAATTCACATACAATATCCAGTCTTACCATGTTGATCTACAGGTAAAGTCTCTCTAGGCAGCATCTCAGTGGGCCACAATTCTGCAATTTCTTCAAGCCTTTGTGGATTTTCATCATCTGGAACTACCTCTTCTTGTGTTACTTTAAGGTTTAGATTGGATTTTTCTCTGAAGCTTCCCTATTTTGATTCAAAGATTTCTCAGACTTCTGTTCTATGACCTTTAATTTAGCACCTATTTTGTCAGTCTCTTCTTTTTCCAAGTCTGTCTTATTCTGATCTCTCCTGAAGAGTATATACAAAGCTATAGTTGTTACTGAAAAAATAATATTTTTATGCTAAGAGAAACAAACTCAAATGGAATCCAGAAGCATTTTGCTATTTTGTCTTCCTACATTTTCAATATAGAAAATAATCTTGTTCTTTAATCTTAAAGCCTCTCCCTAAGGACTTTACTTTTGTACACCCAGCTTCCATTCTAGACATTATCAGTTCAGATGCTTGAGGCTTCTCAATCTGTCTCTGGCTCCTTCCAGGGAGAGGCTTTTATTTATTTATTTATTTGTCTATTTATCTATTTATTTATTTATTCATTTATTTATTTATTTATTTATTTTCTGCCTTCCTCACCAGATGTTAACCCCTTCCTCTCTTTGGGAAATTATTTATTCCATAAACAACCTTTGCTCACCTCAACCTTTGATCACCTCCCCATTAGTGGGGGCAGCCTTACCAGGCCACAAAGAAAGATAATGCAGCCTGTCCTAATGAGACTTGATAGGCTAGGGACACAGGGAAAGGAAGGAGGCCCTCCCCAGTCAGTGGACTTGGAGAGGGGCATGGGAGGAGATGAGGGAGGGAGGCTGGGAGTGGGATGGAATGAGGAAAGGGGCTAACCTGGGATACAAAAATGAATAAACTGTAATAAATACCAAAAAAATAAAAAGATTCCATGTGTTGTCTAAAAGAATATTACTAATTGCTAGTTATAGGACAAGATAGACACTTTTTAAGAATATGCTTGTAGATGAATATTAGTTTAGTATACCTTTAATTCCTCTAGCTGGAATACAGACACACCCTCAGTACATGACTAATTTCAAACAATGTAGGTAAGGTTAGTTTCTAGAATGAAGCAACCATGTTTAAAAGTGATGTCTAATAGAGAGGCACACAAAGTGACAAAATAGAGGATTTTACAGAAGATATGCCAACTCTCATGAGAACAGAGAAGAAAGAGGCAACTTGAGAAAGAGCAGCACAGAGAGAAAGGGAGGAGGCAGTTTTACTGGGACAGTTGTGGACTGGTTGCAAAAAGAAATCAAGCTAGACACAGGTGAAGACAGAAGGAACCAGAAAATGAGAAGGAGCCAGAAGATTAGAATATAGTGCCAAAGTTAGTATGCAGCCTAACAGAACAATTCAGTCAGAAATCGAGAGAAGACAGTTTGAATCAGTAAGCCTGGAGAGGAGTTTTGAGCCAGACAGTTAAGTTGAACCAGCCAACCAGAGTTTTGAGTCACACAGCTAAATTGAACCAGCCAGCCAATGTTCAGATAGAGCTAGAAAGGGAGCTACTTGTTCAGCAGTAAGTCTCAGAGACTGAAAACATTTTAGGCCTAGGCTGGATTGTACAGAAGCTCAAAGTTTCAAGGACTAGGCCTAGATTAGCAGCTGAAGGCAGTAAGGTCCCAAGGTGAATTAATACATCTGGTGAATTAAAGTTACTTCACAAAGCTTAACCTGTCATCTCTGATTGTTGTTGAAGAATATGGATCATTGAGTCAACTTCACTGGAAACTAGACTTGAGCTTTTAATTGCTTGCTTTCATTTGACAAAGAATTCCTGCTTATAACGCATTAGGCTGCAAAACTTTAAGCAAAGTGCTTCACATTGTAACCTTTTGTTTCATTAGGTAATAATGTGGTAATACCATCTCCCTCCAGAATAAACTGAGGGAAAAACACACATTATTGAAAGCAAAGGTCAAGGACAAGCAAAATCTGTACTAGATTTCACCCTCCTTTTTAATAGGTGATCAAATATCCAAATATCAAAGGCCTCTCCCACTCCTGAAAATGATACATAAGTTTTACATTAGGAAATTCATGAACTGGAAAGTTGTATAAGTTTTAAACAATGAACCACATGATTTTAACCCTTGAAAAAGTTGTATGAAAGTAGTTAAACCATACTCAGTCTCTCCTTTAACCATGTAAACCAGTTAATTTTTCAAATGTACAAAAAATACGAAGATAATTTCTTTGTGGGACAACACAGATTACCAGCAATAAGCATGGCTATAACAAAGCCACACCAAATCATTTTCTGATATCAAGCTGCCTAGAGTCCTAATGTCTACTACTGTGTGTTTCTATGGAAAAACATGATGAATTAGTTTTATACTAGTTGAAATAATTAGGAACATAATAAACAATCTGAATGTTGTAAAAAGTTTCCTTGTATACTCTTTACTCTTAGGAGTCTTGCTTCATCTCAAAATAATTTTAATTATATGCTCTCTAAAGACACCCCCTGTTGGGAGAAGGACCTCCCCTATCAGAGAGGGGCAGGGTGGGTGGAATTGGAAGGGAATGTAGGAGGGGGCTACAGCTGAGATACAAAGTGAATAAACTGTAATTAATATAAAAATAAAAATTTAATTTAAAAAGACACCCCATGTTTCATTTCTCCATCTGTACTAAAATAAAAATGCCTTGAAATTAAAGCTACTTGAGAAAAGAGAATATCTATCTTTTCCATATTTCAGAACTGTGAAGATGCACTTAATTACTTCTAGAGTAAACATGTATATATTCCTGAAGGTTATTTTCAATCTAATGTATAGAAACATCAGACCTTACTGCTGTGATTTTGTCATTATTAATTAACAAATATTTATGTATCACTAGGTATACTTTTTATTAATTATTCCAGTATACATCCTTCATTTTGAATAACATGACATATCATAAAACACTGCTGTATTATACTTTTTCATAACATTTTTGTTACTAATATTTTTTATTTATTACAATTTGTTCACTTTGTATCCCAGCTGTAGCACCCACCCTCATCCCCTCTCCCCTCCCAATCCCTGCCTCCCTTCCTCATCTTCTCCCATGCCCCTTCCCTAATCCATTGATAGGCGAGGACCTCCTCCCCTTCCATCTAACCCTAGCCTATTAGGTCTCATTAGGACTCTCTTTCATAGTCTTCCTCTGTGGCTTGCTAAGGCTGCCTCCCCCCTCAGGGGGAGGTGATCAAAGAGCCAGCCACTGAGTTCATATCAGAGACAGCTCCCTGTTCCCCTTATTAGGGTTCTCACTTGGATACTGAGCTGCTATGGCCTATATCTGTGCAGGGATTCTAGGTTATCTCCATGCATGGTTCTTGGTTGGAGTAACATTTTCAGAAAAGATCACTGAGCCCATCGTTTTTGGTGCTGTTGTTCTCCTTGTGGAGCTCCAGACCCTTCTGGTTCTTTTTATCTCGCTCTTCTAAAACATCTCTGTGTCAGTCCTGTCATCAGAAATTTCTTCCTATGTATAATTCTACCATTTTACTTTATGTAGTTTTTTTTAAAGTATGTATTTGCAAAAACTCAGAATGCTTTATTTGATGTAACACTAAGTCATTCTCAGAGATATTTTAAAATATCTGTATTAATCTAACTTTTACACACTTTTGTTTATTTTTGTGATATTTTATACTCAGTTAAGCTTTACAATTAGCACTAATACACTAGGAGTCTATGATGTTAAAAGAGTAATAACCATACAACTATTTACAAAAATTAATCTAGACAATACATTTTACCGATATTTTATTAATATCTTTTAAAAATCTCTGTGTGTATCTATTGCACCTGTGTGGTATGATATATGTGTGTAAGTGTGTGTGTATGTATGTGTGTGCTTGACATATATGTGTGTATACTAATATGTGTATAGGCGAAAAGATCTATTTTTTGAGTCAGTTTTTGCCTTCCTGAATTCTACAAGCTCGGTTCTTTGGCAAGAGGTTTCTACATCTTCTACCTCTGCCTCTGTTGTTATAGTAGGAGTACTTGAAATACATTTTGGGACTTATTACATGGATTCTGGTGATATGTTTTGCCTAATTTTTACCATACAGGAGGAATCATCCTATTAAAATCAGGCATGGACTATATCACCAGAGTAAAGGCAAGAATCATCTCTGATATATAATATGGTACAGAATAAAAGGCAACACTCACCTAATATTTTCTGGTTAACGTAACAAAGTTTGTTCTCTATTCTTTTAAAGCTGGGAGTGTAGATAAACCTTGTCAGTTCACAGCAAGGCAGAGAAAATTCAGTTTTGACTTTTGAATTACTATTATCAAGAATAAGTGCTATTTTTCTTCAGTGGACATAAAATTAAACCAGCTCCTAGTGGTTCATCATTAGACCATAGATTGATGCATCTCTCCTCCCTCCACCAGAGAAACTTTTATAGTCAAGGCATAGAGAACTGAAAAACTCTAAATGGAATATATATATATATATATATTCATCTTTATTCCCCCTAAACTAAACTAAGAAAGCAGAGCAGGGCAGAAAAAAATGTAATAGTCATGACACATCGATGACTTAAAGGAAACAATGTCTTCTGGACTAAGCAGGGAGTATGGGTGAATGAATTCACAGGGATTATGACTCCATGCACAGGCACTGTGAAAACCTTAGCCAGACCAAATCCCACCAAATCTTACTCGCTTCCAAGGAGCTATCAGTAATTGATAGTTGCCTGGAAAGAGAGAGTCAGTGCTCTCTATGAGTGTAGACCCTGGCTGCACTCTGGTGGAAGGTTACACATCCAAGAGTATTTGGGCAGCACAATTGGTCTCAATGAGTTTAAATTTTTTACAAAAAAAAAAGGGCACAAATTCTCAAAGAATTTATTAAAGTATACAAAAGGAGGATCAGGTGAAGGAGCAATGAAAGGAGGGAGAAAGGACACGTGGAAATGACTAGAATAGGTTGGCCCTTAGGAGGCAATATGGATACTGAGTGCAGTGGAAACTTTCTGGAACCTACGGTGACTCTAGTGAGGACTGTCAGTAATGCAGGATGTGCGGTATGAAAGGGCCGTCTTCTAGAACAGTCTAGGCTCTAGTGGTGGGATAGGGACAACAACCCAGCCTTAAAATCTATGACTCACAACTTGTCCTCCTGAAAGATGCACTGGGACAATGAGGAAACAGAGCTTCTGGGAGTGGCCAACCAATGACTCCTTGAACTTGAGGCCTACACCATGAGAAGGAGCTTATGTCTGATACTGCCTAGATGGCCGGAATCCAGAGGCTGGATAGCTGGATAACTAAGAGACCTAAGATAAAACCAAACACAACTGACAAAAAAAAAGGCAGTTAAACGATTCCTAATGATGTTCTGGTATACTCACAGTATCAGGGCCTAGCCCAATTATCATCAGCTAATTATCCACAGCCATACAGTAGGCAAAACTTGTGAAAGCCTGCAGAAGAGGAAAGGAAGGGTTGTAAGAGCCAAAGGAATTATAGAACATGGCGGAAAGCAGGGTCCACAGAGAATGAGGAACAATGATGGCACTGTCATGGTTCTGTACTAGGTCCTATGTATATAAGTTATGGTTGTACAGCTTTGTGTTCTTGTGGGACTTCTAACAGTGGAGGAAGGGGTCTCTGACTTTGTTGCTTACTTTGGGACCCCTTTCCTTCTACAGGGCTGTCACATCCAGCCTTAATACGAGGTATGTGCCTTGTCTTATTGTAACTTGTTAAGCTGTGTTCATTTAATATACCTGGGAGACTAGCTCTTTACTCAAGAGAAATGGGGAAAGACTGGATCTGGACGAGCAGAGAAGCAGTAGTTTTTGGGGGTGACTGGGAGAAATGGAGGGAGAGGAAACTGCAGTAGATATGTAATATGTGGGAGAAGAATAATTTTTTAAGAAGGAAAAAAATGTATAAAATAAAAGGAATAACACTATGATATGCCACAGAGTAAAAGAATACCAGCAATAAGCAGCAAAAACAATCCTGTCCATAATGAGATTAATTTACCTTAAAGCTACATGGAATAAATAAAATACAGCCTTCCAGGGTTACATTCACAGCTCTCTAAGTGAGAACACAAGACTTATAGCTAGGGTTAACAAATGGAAAGAAAGCTTCTATTTATGAATTATGAAAAATCTTAGAAACAGGAAAGAGCTCAGTACTGCACACAGTTGTTTTCTACAATGTGGGTGGTATGGTCTTAACCTGAAATGAGGTAACCTGGTTTCTATATATCACTGTATCATACGTTATTCAAAGGTACTAGGAATCATGTTCTTGGTATAAGAGATGGCTGAGTGGGTGAAGGCACTTGATGCCAAGCTTAACACTGTTATCTCTCTCCCCAGAATCCACATAATAGAAAAAAGGAAGAGATCCCTAAAAGTTGCTTTCTAAACTCTACCCTTCTATGAATCATGCTCACCACTGTGTGTCCTACACTTATGGTCACAGAGAGACAGAGTAAGGCATAGAAATATATGCATCCCCCCCCCCCAGGAGAAAAGAGAAAGAATAAATCTCTTCCATCTTTGGAACAAAATTTGCTTTCCTCAAATCTTCTTTGTGGTTGTTTTTGTTATTTCCCCTTATGGGGAGATTCCTGAACCATGATGAAATCTTTCTATATGCATCTGAAGTGCAGGTTTGGATGCTTTCAGACAATTATAAAAATATAATTTTTGTAAATTTTATCAGGACACCAGGGCTGGTGAGATGGATAAGGGGTTAAGTACACTGGTTGTTCTTCCTTGTTTCAATTCCTTGCAACCACATGGTGGCTCATGACCCTTAATGATTGCATCCAATGTCCTCTCCTGGCATGCAGGTGTACATGCAGACAGAGCACTCATGTTAAACAAAATACATAAAAAAATAATTTTTAAAACATGACACCAGAGAAAATAAAATGGCATACTTTATGGAAAACAACAATGGCAGATCAACCTAGCACAAGTAAAGATTAATACTGAAGAAATGTGACATTATTCCGAAATAGCTAGAGGTTTTTAGAGTTCATGGAAATTGCCATCAATTATAAATTACATTGTATGAAATAGAAAAATTCTGATAAAGTTGCCACCACTTGGCAGGTGATGTATGTCACTGTGGTTTGTTCTTTTAAAAAACATGGAAAAATGACACTTTTTTTTCAGTTCAATCAATGTAACTCTAGAAGGTACAAACTTCTATAAATGTGATTTTTATTTAACAAATAGGGAGTAGAGATTTGTAGCTGCCTCACACACATACACATGTAATTTTTTTCTAAGAAATCAAGGTTCCTAAGATTCTTCATGATGTCTCAGCAAATGAGAACAAAGAAGAGATAGCTCTAATGTCTGTACTTCCTCTCCAAAACTTTCTTCCAACTTGCTCTTCAAAGAAGTCTGACCCAAGGATGGACTGCTGGCCCTCCAGTTTGTTGCAATATCTTTATGGATAGAGGCAAAGTAGACAGCAATACTGAACTCAGAGGAGTAGCTCAAGCTACTATATAAGAGATTTCATTGCTCTAGAGAGCAATGAGCTATACAGAACTACTCTGTGCTTATTTTTCTTACCTTTCATTCAATAAGACAATCTCAGTGTGTTTTATGTTGCAATATGTCCAATATAAAAAAAGAACATTTTAGTTTTACTCAGTGTTTCCTTTTATTCTTCCAAGATATTGTGTCTCTGTAATCAAAAGTCATTTTTATCACTCTGAGTTATTGCTTCTCAGAGTAGTAACTTCTGTTGCACTTATAAAATGTCCTCTTTATTAAAATAAATTCTTCTTTCAATACAAATTAAAGATTTTGTCCATCATTAGGTGGCTTTCAAATATATATTTGGCATATGCAATATAATTAGGTTGATCATTAGATCAATGTTTTTCTCAGTCCTTACATTATAATTAAGTAGACTTGTCTTTGTATCATCTGTTCCCCTTTAGTTTGAGAGAACACATAATTGCTTGTAATAAATAAAATATTCTAAAGGTGACAGGATGTCATTTGCTTGATTATATTGTGATATATAAGGAAAGTAAAGGGTTATTACAGATGTAAATTAATCCAGACTCTTGAACTTTAAGTTAATCACGGGGTGGCTTGTCTTAGTTGGACCTGACCTGAAAATCTCTTCAATGGAAAGAATACAGAACAGATAAAACTTTGGCTTTTTTTGTGGTTTGTTTGGGGATTTTGTTGTTTTTTGTTTAGTTTGTTTTTGTTTTGTTTTGCAAGTATGAACTAAATAAACTATAAAACATTCAAGATGTTTTTGACTTGTTTATCTCAGGGAATTGAGTAGTGGGATCTTCCACAGTCAAGTTTCTGATGAGTTTGCAACCTTCTCCTCAACCTTGTTATATTATTGGCAGAAATTCATGAAAACTATGTTCAGGCTTATAACCTACAGGAATCATGAGAAAATATATGGGTATCAAAAGCCTCCAATATTTTTTGTAATCTATTATCTGTCTGTAGATAACTAATATGAAGCAAAAATGCAAATAATAATGAAGCAAGGGTGATATTTTTTTAAAAATTTTAAGACAAATGTCTAAAATTTTATAAGTTTTGTTGGTATAATGTTCTTTTGAGATGTATACACCTTACCCTTGTTCATTCAAATGTTGATTTCCCCCACACACATACTCTCTGGTTTCAACCTGGATTTTGCATTGTGATACTCATTCTAAGCATCCTGTCTCAACTTGGTGTAAACTTCCAAATAAAGCAACTAGACACAATATTGAGCTGGGAGGAGCCAAAGGACCGGAAAGAGGGGATGAGCTAGAGGGCAGGAAATAAGTGGGAGGAACTAGAGGGCAGGAAATGAGTGAGAGAAGAAGGGGCAAGAGGAGAGCTTGAAGAGGGAGCTGGAGGACAGATCTTGGAACTACGTGGAGAGATGGACTGGACCTAAGATATCACTAAAAGCAAGTATAATCTGGGAAATCTAAATGTTAGGAAACTATGAGGGGTTGGAGGTTTAGGAAGGAGTAACTATTGCCCAACATTGTGTTCTAGGTTAACTAAATAAACCCAGTCTCTGTGTGGTGATTTAGTTATACAGCTGTTTAAGATTAACAGCAGTATTACTAAATGATATATCAATAGCAAATATTAATTACCGCTTACAACAAAGTTTATAATCTCTACTCCTTATCTGCATTCACCAAAGGCTTATTTTTGTGAGGGTCACTGTTGAGTCTAATTCTTTACTAGTGTAAAAGTCAGATGAAGAAAGGAAATAAAAATCTAACCTATGTCTTCCAAATACATAGTAAGAACAGAGAGTGAAACAGTCTGTACTGAGCCTGATGGAGCAAATAAAGCTTGGCTTAAGGATTACTTCTGTGAATTCTATGAGTAGGGAACATGAAGTGAAAGAGGTAAAGAGACAGTTCATTTGTTTAACAATGCTCAAGGACACTGGTTCAACTTTGTTTATACTAACTTTATTTATAATAGTAAGAATCTAGATACAACATTGATGTCCATCAACAGAAGAATGGATAAAGAAAATGTGGTACATTATTCACTGGAATACTACTCAGCTATTAAAAACAAAAATATCATGCAATTTGCAGGCAAATGGATAGAAATAGAAAAGATCATCTTGAGTGAGGTAACCCAGACCTAGAAAGACACATATGGTATATACTCACTTATCAGCAGATATTAGACGTATAGTACAGGATAAATATATTACAAGCCACAGACCCAGAAAGACCTGCATGGCATACATTCACTTATAAGGAGATATTAGAAAAAGTACAGGATAACCATGATACAATCTACAAACTCAAGGAATCCAGGTAACAAAGAGGGCACAAGGGAAGATGCTTGAAATCTCACTCAGAAGAAGTAAAATACACATTTGAGGTAGATGGAAGGAGGAAACCGGATGGGAGGGGTGGTGAGGAGGGTACCTGGGAAGGGAATCAGGTGTTGGGGAGAGGAACAAGAGAGAAGAAAAATCAGTGTGTGGGGTATTTTGGGGACAGGGAAGGCTCCCTGGAAGCTATCAGGGTAACCCTGGCTGAAACTCCTAGTAGCTGGGAGAAATGGGATATGGAGCCTGAAGAGGCCATCTGCTATAGCCAGGTGGGACTTCCAGTGAATGGAGCAGGACACCAATCCACCCACAAAACCTTCAACTCAAAATTTGTTTTACCTACAAGAAATGTAGGGATTAAGAGCGAGCAGAGATTGAGAGAGTGGTAAACCAATGACTGGCTCAACTTGAGACCCTGTCACTATATCTGTTTGCAAATAGAGTATCATTAATGAAACTGACATATCATTGTATCTGATGTATATAATGTTGTGCTTTCACACAGAAGCCTCGCATAACTGTCTTCTGAGAGTCTTCATTCAGAAGATGAGGCCAGATGCAGAGACCCACATCCAAACAATAGGAAGAGCTAGGAAGTCTTGTAGAAGAGTTGGGGGAAGGATTGAAGGAGACAGAGAGGTCAAGGACACCACAAGAAAACCTAAAAAAATAAGCTAACCTGAGTTGCCCATGGGAGCTCACAAAGACTGAACAACCAACCAAAGAGCATGCATGGGCTGGACCTAGACCCCCTACACATAAGTAGTGGATGTGCAGCTTGGTCTTCATGTAGGTCCCCTAACAATGGGAGTAATGGCTGTCTCCAACTCTCTTGCCTACCTTTGGATTCCTTTCTCCTAGCTGGGATGCTTTGTCTGGCCTCAGTAGGAGAGTATGTGATTAGTCTTGCTGTAACTTGAGGTACCAGGGTGGGCTGGAACCCCTTGGGGGCCTCCCCTTCTCTGAGATGGAGAGCAGTGGTTGAGGAGAGGGAGACATGAGGGTGAGACTGGGAGAAGAGGAAGGTGGCGAGAATCAGGCTGTAAACTAATTAGATGGATAGACAGACAGATAGATAGACAGATAGATAGATAGATAGATAGATAGATAGATAGATAGATAGATAGATAGATAGATAGATAGATAGATAGACAGAGAAAAATAAACAAAAATGCTCAAGGACTCAAACAAAAGACTGAAAGGACAGGGCCTGGGACACTCTAAAGACTCACCTGATTATGTGCTGCAAGGTTTCTGTTTGAAGCTGGTTGTGTACCTCAGTTCATTTAAACCTGGATTTCTATATGAGCTTTCTCTCTATGGGCTAGCAAGTCTTCAGAACTTGACTCAGGATGGATTTCAAAGTGTTGGTTTATGAAGATGACATGTCAGGAGGAGAGGAATGAGAAGATGCAGAAAAGGGCAAGGGAACGGAAGTAGCCTGCCTGAGAGATACCTCCACTAGTTGTTTTATCAGCATGTAGCTTCAGGGACATACCAGCACACCAACATCCTCCAGAGTTCAGAAAGAGACTATCCTGTGAGGAAGGGAGGCAGGCTCCCTTTCCTGGTGAAGAACTGACAACATTCTAGAGGAGTTCATGGGACCATAAACACTTCCATGGCCGTTTTCTGGTATTACAGCCTTTCACCTGTGCACTTCCTCTTCTCTCTAAGTTATGTTTAGATCCAGGATTTATTTGACAAATAAAAGGAGAGGGAAAGAATAGTCACTTCATGCCTTACACGATTCACTAAAATGCTAATTTGAGCAGCTCTGCCTATCTTCAATTTGGAGAGAATCAGCAAAAATATGAGTATCCTTAAAGTACATACTGTCACATCCTTATGCATTTAGGGAGTCCCATATCTGTTGTTTCTTTCATAAATTTGTTATTGCCTCCCAGAAATTTCTACTCCTCATCTGCATTTATTTTCATCCTTTGAGAATCTCATATATCTTACTTGTTAAACTGCTTCCTTAAAAACATTTGCATGTTTAAAAGCTGAACTCTAGCCCAGAAAGTTTTTGTTGTTTGTTTTTTTTTCCAGAATATTTTCCATTGCTTTACTGGAAAAAAAAAAGCTTTATTTGAAGCTTGAATTTACCGTACTTTCTCACATTTGTAAAAACACATAAGCCCTGTACTTCGGACACATGACATGTGATAGTTTTCACTGTATCTCTATGGTTGAGATTGCTATTGATGATGATTTTATCCTCGTACCATTTGCTGTTACCAACATGGTCTTCCTCATGTAGAGAGGAGGGCTTGCTTACACCTCAGATCCTCACTGTGGATATAATAACACACTACAGCATTCGAATCCTGGGTTAAGATTTTCTGGCCACAGGAATAAAATCACACTACCCTCCCTAATGCTCTGGAATCTACCTCTAAGTCCATTTACCCAGACCTCAAAATTATTGCTTCACATCCAAATTTGATGGTATATAAAACATGTTTTTAATTCATTGTTCAATTCAAGACAAACACACACACACACACACAAATTTGCACGCCCACACGTGCAAACCACATGCTCACATTCTCAAATCCACCTAGCATTATAAATATCAATAATACATGTTTCTTTTGCTCAATTCTTTCAACAGTTAAAACATTTGAGAAAAGGAAAAATTGGATCTGGTAAATACGTGCAGACACAGAATTTTATTGGCTTATCACAGTCACATGTTTAGTATCCAAAATTATTATTATTATTTTTTTTGCAAAGAGAACAGGTTTTCTATTTCACATATCTGTCCATGCTTAAAGTGGTGTAGCTCTTCCATGCTCCATGCATGCATTTTCAAGATCAGCCTGAGGGTCCACACTGAATTGACCACATGGACAAAGATCATGGGAGAATAAAAGAGTTTAAAGGACTGTGGGTCATTGGTACATATAACCACCTTTCATTCCACTGGGTATGGATTGGTTGCATGCTAATACCTACCTACAACGGATGGGGAATTGGCATCTAACAGTAACAACTTTATGCCATGGAAAGGAATGTACACATTTCTGAAGGACAAACATCCAGTTTCTTTATTTATGTTTGTTTGTGCCAAATCAGATATTATTAGGTTCATTGGGATAAATAAGCTCCATTATTTCAAAATATACTCATACATTTATTCAGTATGTTCTGTGTACAATACATATTTAAATGTATATAGTGATATGTAAAGAAAAGTATCTTGACATTGGATTTTCTGGCTTTTCAACTTGTTTTTACTCTCTTCTCAAGGTTACCGTATTTGGTTAGTTTGTATAAATCAAATTCATGGTGCAGTCTGTCATTCTTATTACATGGTCGGTGAGGTTTTCATAGCATTTTTCCCCTTGTTTTAGTAAAGGCGTACAAACTGAAATAATTTATTGGCAAACCTACAACTTGCATTATGCAGAATTAATTTATCATGTGAACAGGTTTAACACCGCTCATTAGTATAATAACCTATTTCTGTAGGTAAAATGAGTTATTAATATTCATATATTAATAATTATATGCTAATGTGCTCTCTAGCAATTACTTAAATAAATAATTCCTGGGCATATGGATATGCCTGTGGGTAACCATGAAAGAATCTCTTGTAGTAGGGAATTTTGAAGTATTTTTTAAAATTAATATAATTATTAATACATATAATAAAATTATGAGTTCATTATTAAAGTAGGCCTGCCACAGGAAATATAACATGTAGATATTTGATTTTAGGTCACTGGCTTCTAAATCTATACCCATTGGTGACCATTAGAAAAGTCTTCTTTTAAATATGCACATTAACTAATAATAAGCATAGATCAAACTTTTTTAAATTTCGAGTGACCTCTGCTTACTAGGGTAGAAAGAACATAGACTCTAGCCTCTGAAACTACATACAAAAGAAATTGCCCCCCTGTGTACTGTAGTCTTTGTTATTTAAAAAAGAAAAAGACAATTTTCTGGAACTTCTCTCTTATGTTTTCTATTCAGAGTCCTATGTCTGCTTCTATGTGTCTCACTTAATATTTATTCATATATCTGTATACTCAGAGGTAAATCTGAAGCCCTATCTGTGTCCTGTGAGTAAACCACAATTTCTTTAAACTGGTAATAAACAGTGATTTGCAGCTTTATTTTATTAATATGAAATATCCTCTGTTGAAAATGATTACTTGAAAATCATTATGGAGTGGTTTGAAGAGATGACTCAGCAAGTATGCACACAAGCTTCCAAGTTCAGCTTTAAGTCCAATCCTTAGGACCCACATCTTGAGGGGGAGAGAACTGACTCCTGAAAGTTGTTTTCTGACTTTCAAAAACATGTGTGCCCTGTTGTGTACCTGTATGTACTATGTGAGTAGCCATGCCTGTGTGAGTACCTGTACATTCTAGCTGAGTGGAATACTTTCTAAATGGAATGAGTGTTATAGGATGACCAACCACGTTCTCATTAGATTTGAGGCCAGCAACAGAGGTACTAATTCAGACCTGGTACTGTAACCTTGGTCAAAAGCCAAGGCTGAAGGTGGGAAGAACCTGGACCCTAGGGAGAAACCTATAATTATTACTTTATTAAAGGATTATGACATCAAATTACATTCTAAATGTTTCTGTTTATACCCCTAAGCCTGGCCTACTCTTAAGCTTGTTTGGAAAAGCTTATTTTTAGAGAAGGCAGCAACACAGTGACTTATAACTAGACTAAGTGCTAAGAATAAGTGAATGTGAGTGTTCACTCACAAATGGAATTTTTTATTAAATCTTGTGGGTACCAGCACTCAAGGAACATTGTGGCAAAGATGATGAGAAGAATGTAAGAGCCAGAGGAAGAGGAGGAATAAAACCAACTGTGCATGTTAAATGTGTGTGTGTTTATTTGTCACTAGATATAGAATTGTCTTTTTCTCATAAATAACAATTTCTATATATGTTTTTTCTCAATTTCAACTTAAAACATATTCAAAGCAAACATTCGTATCAGATAACAATTAATAAGCTGTGTTTGTCATTATTTTTCTTGACTTTTCTAAAAAACACTACATGAAAGTTTTATGTTTCTATACTCACAGGAATAACAAATTGTTAGTAACATCAGTTGTAAGATATTTCAATTCTTTGTACACTTCATTATTTAAATTATTCATAACTGCATTCTAATTTTACAAATTCTAAATTTTGCATGAACTACAAACAAACCTTGGAAGCCCTCTATGACAACAAATCCTGTGTGATGAGTAAAGTTGCCAGTTGACTAGATTCCATTGCATTTCCTAGAATACCCTTGGCTGCTAGGAGAGAATTTAATGGAGAAAGTGGAGAGATAGTTTGCATATACCGAGTTAGTATATACTGTCATTTACATGATGGTTCATATATCTGAACAAGAGACAATTGATATGGCTCTCCTGATACATCTCAGGGATCATATCAGCAGCTTCAGGGAGATAGTTCTGCCTTCCATAGGACAACCACGCATTCAAGGTCAAAATCAATAAAACACATGAGATTTGGTCCATACTCCTAAATGTTAGCTTGTGATTTGGGGGTTTCTAATTGCTTTGGTTCTACTTTTCAGGTTGAACCCTGATTGATGCATCCACAAATTAAGAAGAGAATATATGGATGTCATTCCCTGAGATTGTCCAAGTACAGTGAGGCTTGTAATCAGCTCAAGGTTGATACTAGCGTTCTCTACTCTGAAAGTTTTGACTTTCCACTGTGCAAAATTTTGTAAAAATATGCATATGTTTGAGTTTTTAATATTAAAACATTAATTGCTATTTTCATGAAACTTGTGAATGAATACAAAATGTTTTCAAATGAAAATTTTAAAACAAGGGGAAGGTACTCTGCATGCCACCAAAAAATAGATGTAAACCTGGCCACAAACCTTGACCTACAGTTTGTTCTACTTGCAAGATATGCTAAGGCAATGGTGGCACAGAATTTATGATAGTAGCCAACCCATTTCTGATTTCACTTAAGGCCCACTCTACAACAGGGAACTGGGGACTGAGTTCTCTCACTGCTTAGAAGAATGAGATCTGGAGACTAGATATCCCAGAGACTTAGGATAAAATACTACTGATCTAAAAATATATCAATAAAATAACCCATACGATATTCTGCTATACTCATAGATCAGTATCTTATTTAGTCATCTTCTTCCTGCAACAGATAGAAACAGAGGCATAGACTCAGAGCCAGACATTTCATGTAGAGAGAGAGAGAGTCCCTGGGAAGCGCTAAGTAAGATATCTCAATCAAATTCCTCCCCTCAGAGATCAGGAAACCTCATGGAAAGGAAGGTAGGAAGAATGTTAGAGTCAGAGGAGATGGAGAACACTAGAAGAACAACACCCTCTGAATCAGTAGAGCAAGCCTCAGATGAACACGTAGAAACAGAATCAGGAACCACAAGACCAACACAGGTCTGCAAGAGGTCCTCTGCTATATGTATTATATCTTTTAGCTTAGTGTTTTTATGGAAATCCTGAGTGTGAATGAGTGGGACTCTCATGCTTGTGCCTGCTCTTGGGGCTCTTTCTTTTTCTGCTGAGTGGCTTTGCCCAGCCTTGATTGGTTCCCTTTTTTCTTTTAATCTTACGGTATTTTATTTGAATCTGTCTGGTGGTTCTCTCTTAGAGCTCTGTTTTTTTCCTAATCAGAGAGAGAAAGGGTGTGGATCCAGAGGGAATGAAAAGTGGAAAGAACTGAGTGGAGCAGGTCTAGGGGAAAGCTGTATTCAGTATTTATTGTATGAGAAAATAATCTATTTTTTAATTAAAGGAAAACATTTTATTAAAATACATTTATACTTAATATTTTAAAAGTTGATTATAAATGATAAAAATATTTCTAATTTTTTAAGAGAATTTAGAAATTCTCTCAAGGGTATAACTGAACAAAGAAACAGCTGACAAAGTCAAGAAATAAAAAAACTTTATAATTGAACTCACTGGTTAAACATGGAATCCCCTAAGTATTTAGTTCCCTTTACACTTGACATATGGCACACAGCTACCAGTTATTGCTCTCATTTATACCATAATTTAGCACTATGAATATTTTATATACTCATACCCATACATACATATGAGATGGTTTAGAGATCACTGGGATTAATAAAAGATATACATTCTTCTAATTGAAGCAACATGCCAAATCTCAGTAAAATAAAGAAAACCTCCTCTGTGGCCTGGCAAGGCTGCTTCCCCGTCTGGGGGAGGTGATCAAAGAGTCAGCCACTGAGTTCATGTCAGAAACAAGTCCCTGTTCCCCTTACTAGAGAACCCACTTGAATACTGAGCTTCCATGGGCTACATTTGAGTCAGATCGAAGGGGAGGAGGACCTTCCCTATCAGTGGTCTTGGAGGGGGCATGGGAGGAGATGAGGGAGGGAGAGTGGAATAGTGAGGGAATGAGGGAAGGGGCTACAGCTGGGATACAAATGAATAAACTGTAATTAATATATAAAAATTTAATTAAAACATAAAAAAACTAATTCAGTTAAATTATGTTATAGCAACAATTATCCAATTGGATAAGAGAAAAAGACATACATGGTATTGTAACTTTTGGAAAATTTTACAGCTGAGGATGTTATAGACCCTTGGGAAAAATTTATTAATATAAACAGATATGGAACCATGGTTTCTTTTAAATATACTTTAAGACTAATGCTGCTATATACCTTGATCAGAGAAAACTCTCTTTGGAGTGGACAGTGGTTAATGCATAGAGTCATAACTCGTCAAAATAGATTAGGTAACTATTAAGATGTTCAGCCCTAAACAGGTCATCTAATTCACCACCTCCAAGACACAGAGAGCATAATGGAGAAGGGGGAGGAAAGATGATAAGAGTTGGAAGATGGAGAGAAATCCCATAAAATGCTATCTTCTGGATATGATATGACCTATAACATCATGAAAAGACAGTAGCTTTGGCCAGCTACACCAGACCTCTGCAAGAATGTGAGATGTGGATGTAGGAGAAGGCCTGGATGGGAAGGAAAGTGAAATGCTTAGGAGCAGAGAGGACTAAGGGAAAGTAATGCAGAGTGCATGCTCACAATGAACTGCGTTACATGTATGAAGCTTTCAAATACTAAATAATACGGCATAAAATTCTTTAAACTACTGGGAAAATAATTATGGATACTTCAAAAATGCATGGCAAGTAGACAGATAATGAGATTTTCATCAGCAACAGCAAAGGCAGCAAATTATTAAATTTAATTATCTGAAGGAATGAAGAGAAAAATAAGCCAAACAAGAACAAAATTAAAAAGCCCAAGGGCTTAGAACTTTTGATCCAGCTAAATTAACACTTAAAATTGAGAGAAAAATAAGGATTATAACAAATAAGTAGATTTGTTGTACTCTATAATCTTGTGAAGGAAACTCTTAGACATAGTCTATAAAGTGAATAGTTTTGGATCCAAATGTATTTATCTTACATAATCTGGGAAGCTGTGAGAAATGACACATAATACTTTCTTTCCTTGTCTGTACAGAGTCCTGTAGTTAAAGAAAGGGTTTTGAAGGATAATCAAGCATATGAAAGAAGAATCCATCATTGTATTTACATAGTCATATTCTTGCTACTGAAGATAAAGGAACCTGTGTCTCCCTATCTACTTATAGATAGGCAGAACACTTAGTTGTCTTGTTCTGTCAGGTGACAAAGGTTACATCATCTCCACCCTGAACCACACAGACATCCTCATTCAGTGTTCTAGTCTCTCTTCTCTGCAAAGCAGATTTAATTAGGAGATTTCTGCGTTGATGCAAAGAGAATTGCTTCTCTGAGGAGCAGGAACTACTCCAGACAGACTTTGTTTGTGTTAGAAATGGTGATTAAGGCTTGCATTATGTGAAAACAAAGTGAAATATTCCAATATTTGACATGAGCTCAAATTTGGTCAAGAGGTCTCAAGCAGGAAAGGGAGTAATGTACAATTTAGTACACCACAACAAAAGTATGGAAAATCATAACAATTTACTGAGCAGAAGAAAGAGTTAAAGAAGAAATTGGTCAAATTTGTGAAAGCCATTATCTGATGTTAAATAATAATATCTTTGTTTCAAATCCAGAAAATATCATTAAAAATTACTTTTTATTGAAAGCATAATTTATAAGCCAGTGTAATTTAAAGGGACATTTAAGTAATGAAAATTTGCTTTCAGCTCAGGATGAGTGAAATATGGTCAAACAAAAAGAGCATTCATTTCCTTTTTACTTTATTTTAATTTTATTCATGTATTTATTAATTACAATTTATTCAATTTTTATCCCTGTTGCAGCCCTGTCCCATGTCCCCTCCCAGTCCCACCTACAATCTGTCTTCCCCTATGCCCTTTCTCAAGTTCCCTGATAGGGGAGGAGCACTCCCCTTCTATCTGACCGTAGCCTATCAGGTCTCATCAAGGCTGGGTGCATCATCTTCCTCTGTGGCCTGCAAGAGCTGCACCCCTCCCCACGGGATAGGTGAACATAGAGCTGGCCACTGAGTTCACGTCAGAGACAGCCCCTATACCCCTTACTAGGTATAGGAACTTACTTGGGAACTGAACAGCCAATAGGTTTTCTTTGAACAGGGGCTCTAGGTCCTTCCATGCATGGTTCTTGGTGGGAGTATCAGAGTGCCTTCTTCCTCATCTCCTCCCTGTCCCATCCTTCTTCCCTGTTCCTCGCACCATTTCCCTCCTCTTGTCTACTAGTAGGGGAGGTCCTCTTCTCCTACTGTCTGACCCTAGCCTATCAGGTCTCATGAGGACTATTATGGATCTCTTTCTCTGTGACCTAGTAAGACCATCTAACCAGGAGGAGGTTCATGCGAGTACTGCCCCTGCTCCCCTTACTAGGAAACCAATATTAAGAATAAGTTGCACATGAGCCATATCTGAGCAGGGAGTCTAGGTCCTCTCCACCCATGGACTTTGGTTGATTCATCAGTCTCTGCAGGCCCTGCTGGACCCAGATTTTTTGACTCTGTTGATCTCCTCGTAGAGCTCCTGTCCCCTCCAGGTCTTTCTAGCTCCCCCTTCTGCCATAAAAGAATTCCTTCATTCTTCCCAAAGACAATGTAACCAGATTGATACAGACATTAATCAAATGAATTGGAATTCAAACAAAGGTTTTGCCCAGCCTATGGTATTTACACTAGGAAATCATTAGTTGGGCTGGCAGAAAGAACGTGATTAGCATCACTATTACAGAAAGAACCTTGACAATATGAACATACCGTTTAAAAAATTTAATGTTTTGTAGGTTTTGTTTCTACTTAACAGTAGAAAGATTTAGGAGCCAGCAAAATTTCCATTTTCTTACAGGGTGGCATATACTTTTCGATCCTAGAGAAAGTTGACCTTTTTATTTCTTTCTTTATTTTTTTAAGAAAGAAACAGCAAACAAGTAACAAAGAAGTGACCAGATGCAGAAAAGTCTCTCTTGAAAGGAACCTATGGTGACTATCTTTTGAAAAAAATAAACAAACAAACAACCCAAAAAACTAATGGACAAATAACACATCTTCCTCAGAAAGGACATTTCTCAAAAGATGTATTTATAAGGGTTTCATGCATCCTTACTTTTGGCTCACCCTTCGTTCTACCTCAAATCCTCTCCTTTTGCTCTTGTTTTGTCTGTTAACTGCCAACACATTCTTTTTCTTTCTCTTTCTTTTGTTTCTCTTCACTATACTTCCACAGAATCTTTTTTTCTAATTAAATTGTAAGATAGTAACCGTTAGTAGGACTTTCAATGCCTGCTTCCTTTGGCTTAGTCCTACCTTTCGCGTTTTGGTTTCCCCCATATTCCCATGCCTGTCCCTGATTATGCTATTCAGGCCGCAATAGTCGACCTCACAACTTTCGTTCACCCATAAACTGCTGCTGCCCCTCCCCCCACAACTTACGCATAACTGCAAAGGCCTTGTTCTACTTTTTTTTT
>REGO01000397.1:1098372-1110934 GCA_010120015.1 Rhombomys opimus | reverse complement strand
CTTTTTGTTTTAGACGCATCAGGCAAGAGTAGAGGTCTGATCTCTGATATTAAAAATAGAAGCTATGAAAATTTTATCTTGGTCACTTTTCCTCCTTCACACTCATTCTTTGTTTGTGGAATCAGCAATTTTCCTGAATTGTGCTTTTATCAAATAATTATTTCCTGAAAACTGCAATGGTTGTTTGATTATTTTTTTACTTTTTTATAAATGTCCTTTAAGCAAAATTCTGGTTATTAATATCATGTTCTACAATTACGTTAAATATTAAACCCACACAATATCTGGGCATTTGGATATCATTGACAGTTACAGTTAACAGTTCAGCATTAAGAAAACTAAAGATGTAGCTCTGTTGGTTAAGCTCATGTTTTATGAATATAAAGAACTGTGGTCAATACCAAGTTCTTACTTTCTCAAAGAGCACTAGACTGTTTCATTAAAGCAGAGTCACAGTTAGTGAGAATAAATTGCTATTGATAAAAGACAAATTAACAAAAAAGAAAGGCAACAACAAAACAAAATTTAAAAAAACAACAAAACTCAGCTCAGCTGTACCCCATAGAGCTAAAAAGCTTCTGTACAGCTAAGGAAACAATCAATTCAGTGAAGAAGAAATTCACAAAATAGAGAAAAAATTAGGATGGAAAAATAATACCAAGGTTGTTCGTTATAGCTTCAAGGAATCATACTATTTTATATTTACCTCCAAATATATACAATATACAAATATTCTCTCTCTCTCTCTCTCTCTGTATATATATATATATATATATATATATATATATATATATATGCTAAATGAACGTATTCCATTTTGTCTGAGAAAACCCACAAGAACCACAGACTAACGAAATCCACAATGTCAGGCATGAGATAACTCCTTTCAAGTGAATAGTTAGTGTTGTTCAAGTGATTTTCAGAACACTACAGCTTATTGTCTTTGGTTACTTCCACAGAGGTCAAAGGTCCCTATTGCTGAAGCTACTGAACACTTATGACTCAGGATTCAGGAGACTGACTAGTTCTAACATAAAAGCATCCTTTCTGTTGTCTGTTTCCCAAAGTACTAGAAATTACTGTGTAAATTACTAAGGAAGAGAGGAAATAAACAGCAATACCCAGCTAAAACACCTATGAATCATAACAGTGACCAGATGACAAGATATTCATAATGGTGCAATAAGTAGAACTCACATATTGGTGGCAAACAACATATGTGCAATGGGACATAAGGCTCACTCAAGAGGAGGGAAATCATGGTCAGTACTAGAAACATAGCCTACTGCCAGGCACTGAGCTCATGTATCTTAGAAGAGAATCTGTCAACACCCCTTTGTTAGACCAGCATAATTTCTAACTACGTATGTATACCCACAGATGTTAATGTATCTATCACCCCTCATCAAGGAAGCTTCTCTTTATGGAAATGTAAACCAATGCAGAAACCCACAACTGAGCACAATTCTGAGATCATCATATTGTGAAGGTCTAGTCCAAATGAATCCATCAACACAGCTCCTACATCTCTGTCTCAGAAACATTGTAGAAGATGGGCAGAAAGATTGTAGGAACCACAGTACAGGTATTTTGTCTCCTAGAAATGTGGCACAACTGTACCCTGACAATGACAATACTAATAGACATGTTTTCATGAAAAGGGGAGAGACATGGTGTCCTGTCCTAGCCAAAGAAATGCAGACACTCAGGACTGTTAAAAGATTGAGAAATAGCCCTTCTGAGGAATGAGTTTTCTAAAAATTTGTTTCCCAATACAAGATTGTCAACTGTGCACACATATAAACACAAGCAATAAAAATGGACTTTGAGGTTGTATTTATATCTTTGTGAATATATATGTGTGCTTGTATGTGTGAAATAATAGTAATAGAAGATGAAGTTATCAGTTTGAGAGTACAGAGGAAACATGAAGGTAGTAAAGGGAAATATATGGATATATAAGCATATTTTAAATAAAATGTATGTTAAAAGAAAAATGAGAAACACATACAGTGCTGTACATTAGTAAATGCCAGTACTAGAAACAGTACTAGGAGACAGGTGGCTCCCTGGGACTTGCTGGTCATTCAATCTAGTCTTCTTTGGTAATTCCCAGATCCCAGTGAGAGTCTCTTTCGAAAAACAAGATGTTTTTGAAAATGAAATGTGAGGGATGACGTCTGGCTTCCACAAACAAAAACACACTTGTACCTGTGACATGATACACAAATACGTACCTGGACACACATGTACAAACACACAGAGACACACACACATGACAAGGAGACAGATATGTTTTCTCTCTGTCTCTGTCTCTCTCTCTCTCCCTCTCTCGTACCAAAACATAGGATGCAACAACTTCAACTGAATGATTTACTTAGAATAATCAAACTGTTAAGAAATCTTGACAAAGACTCAGAAATAGTGAAATGACAGGATATTGTTAAACTCAATTGTTTTTATCCAACTCTTTTTTTATTTTTCATATTATCATTTGAATTCTTGGTCTCTATGAACAACTTTCATAAATTGTAACTCTTATATCATGTAATATCAATTAAAATTGTATAATTTTCCAAATGTGCCTCTTTTCCCAATATTCCTGAATATATAGAGAACATGGAAACAGAGGTACAGGTGGATACATAGTTTCATATAGAAGCAACTTAAATCGTTATTGTGTTTTAAAGTTTTATCTGTTATTCAAATTCTGCTGTCAGAGAATGACAAAACAAAAGAAAGAATCCTTCAGAAATGAAAATTTTACTCCTAGGTCTATTTCATATGTTCTGAAGCTTTTTGTGCTTTTGAAGGACAACTTGAAAATAAATAATTAAGGAAAATATGAGCTGATTTACTTCATGAATGATTCATAGTCCAGAAACTTCTAGGAAATAAGAAATTAAATTAACTCATATTTTGTGTGAATTATCTATTACAATATCTGTAATAAACAAAAGTCTCAAAATGTCAGTGCCTAAAAGTATGAGTGCTTAAAATATTCTTTTTGCCCTTTGGAGTCCAATGTTTAAAAGGAGACTGCAATGAAGTAATAAAACCTAAGAATGGCTACTCAATAGCAAAATGAAAATAACAAAGATCACAACAGCAATTAATTCTTTTAATAAACTAGTCAAGTTGGTTGAATTTTCACTACAAAGCAAATAAAAGAACATGAAATCATAAATCATTTTTAATTGGAAAGAAAAATAAATTTGAAATATTCAACCTCCTCTTGCTGAGGTCTGCAACAATAGGAACTGTATTAGTTAATTGTTGTCCACTCATGATTTTAAAATATGGTTATAGAACAATACAAATTGTGTATGTTGATGGGGACACCGTTTTATTTCAAAATACATTTCAATAAATAGTCTCATAAATTATAAACTTACCTTCCACCACAACCCTTATATCTTATTAAATTGTTTCACCAAACATGTGCTTATTAAAATTCACAGCAAACTCATGTTGTTGATAGGGTAGATGTTACTGGTTTCATGACTCTGAGAGCAGAAGCTATAAAAACTAACAGTATAAAGAAAGTATAGGGACACAACTCATCCTTAAAATGAGACTATATCATTTAGTGCATCTGTTATTTTACATCCTTTTCTGTGACCAAGGAAAAATTTTATAGGTAAAATAGTGAGTAAAAAAAGTTTTCTATACTACATATTTATAACTCAATGTTGTGTCTTGTATTTTAACTCACATTTTTTTCGCTGTTTCATATTTCCAACTAAGCTTTTAAATGAAATGAGATCTACTTGAATGAACAAAATTTATTACCTTTACAGGATGAAGTTGGCAGTATTAGCATTAAAGCAATCTAGGCGTAAACACTGAGTACTCAAGAAAGATACTAGAAACTATTTTTGCTTAAATGGTATTGAAGGAATCATGCATTTGGTTTCAAAGCCATTTGAACACTGAATTCACAAAGGCAAGACTGTCTTACTTCTCTGACCATATCCTTAAACACTATTTTTATAAAATAAAAAGACAATGTCTTGCATATATTTTTACCAATTTCTGTGTGTGTGTGTGTGTGTGTGTGTGTGTGTGTGTGTGTGTGTATCGGTATATAAATTAGTGAAAGGCCCTACCACAGAGGACCTTTAAAAGACTCTGCCCAGCAAGGTATCAAAGCAGATGCTGAGACTCATAGCCAAACTTTGGACAGAGTTCAGGGAATCTTATGAAAGAAAGCAGAGATAGAAAGACCTGAAGGGGACAGGAACACCACAAGGAGAGCAACAAAACCAGGAAATCTGGGCAAAGAGGTCTTTTATGAGACTGAAACTCCAACCAAGGACCATGCATGGTGATAACCTAGAACCCCTGCACAGATGTAGCCCACTGCAGCTTGGTCTCCAAATGGGTCCCTAGTAATGGAAACAGGGACTATCTCTGACATGAACTCAGTGGCTGGCTCTTTGATCACCTCCCCCTGAGTGGGGAGGAGCCTTACCAGGCCACAGAGGAAGACAATGCAGCCAGTCCTGATGAGACCTGATAGGCTGTGGTCAGAGGGAAGGGGAGGAGGGCCTCCCCTATCAGTGGACTTGGGGAGGGGCATGGGAAGAGATGAGAGAGGAAGGGTGGGGTTGGGAGGGGATGAGGGAGGGGGCTACAGCTGGGATACAAAGTGAATAAACTGTAATTTATTAAAAAATAAATTAAAAAATAAAATAGACAATGTTTTGCATATATTTTTCACCAGTTTATATATATATGTATATAAATTGTTTCACCAATACATATCTATTGTATATATACATATATGTACATATATATATGTATATATATATATATATGTACAAAAATCATGCCCACCATCTTCTAGTACTTATTTCTTTCATGTATTATATTTTATATTGTACATAACACATACATGTATATGCATGTATTTGTTTCTCTCTTCATTCTTTCTCATCAGGTTTACTTTGACTTCTACTTTCTATTATTATGGACTTTCTCCAAAGTGAACCTCTACTGCCCCCTTAAGTCATCGGTTCTCAACCTGTGAGTTAAAACCCCTTTGGGGTTGAATGACCCTTGTACAGGGCCGCATACCAGATATCACGCTTCCCCTCAACACATTGTGAGAGATTATTAACAGCTTTAAAGAAAACATTCTTTGCCAGTAGTAAATTAAAGAAAAAAAATGGTTGTGAATTTTTTTTCAATTTGCAGTTCCATGTCCAGTGAATAATTCATCCATATGATAACCTGAGAATGCATAAACAAGTTCTCATTAAAAATTAACTCTAGTCTAAGAAAGTCATCCTGCAGAAAATTACTATCAGTAAGCTTCACGTATTCCATTGAAAATGCTTTAATATACATATAAAGCATTTGTTGTAAGCTACTTTCCTCTCTATTTTTTCATGAAAGAAAAATCACTTTTATGCACAGCATTATGTGTAATGATTTATTTCTTACCAAATAGATCTAGGAATACTTTTCATGTCAACACAAAAGAAATCTCTTTTCTAGTCTCTGTCTTTCTCTTTGCAAGGATATTGTGTCTGATTTTAGAGACGCACTGCTCTTTGCTTAATAGGTTGCCGAATGATGGAGATTTATACTGTGGATGTGCATTTTTAAGCTTGAGCATTTTTCTAATACTTATAAAGAACATTTTTTATTTGAATAAATTATGTCTGAATAGAACCTGGATAAATTCCCAGGAGCCGAATTTCAGAACCAAAGGGTATTTGAGCTTAGAATTTTATTTAATCATAAAAGACTTCCGTAAGGAATGCATCAAGTTAACTAACACCAAAGAATATAGGGTTTTATTGATTAAAATTGTGGTGTGCTTTTCACTGTAAGTTGAACATAATAAATAAGTAAAATTTTAACTAAATTTTCTATTATTCTAAAATATTTATTAATATGTAGCACAACTTTCAAGAGTTGCTTCTGAAATCTTCATGTTAAAGTTTTGTCTATATTATTTTTTACCTTTGCTAACCTTTCTATAAGAATGCCACATACAGTAAAACAATCCTTTTATTTTAGATTTGTAGGAATTTTCTGATGTTGGCAACAAAATTTGGAAGTATTTTCTGTGAAGTTTACATTGTTTTCAAAATTCTTAATCATGTCATATATTTTTTTTATTTTTATTTTTTGTTTTGTTTTTTGTTTTGTGTTTTAGAGACAGGGTTTCTCTGTGTAGCCTGGGCTTTCCTGGACACATTTTGTAGACCACGCTGGCCTCAAAGTCACAGTGATCCACTTGCTTCTGCCTCCCAGAGACTTGGATTACAGCATAGGCCACAGTGCCCAGCTAGATTTTTCAATCATAGTATAATTTTTTTTTTTTTTTTTACTTTTTTCTTTAAACTTTTTATTGGTTCTTGGTTAATTTCAGATCATGTACCCATACCACTCATCTCTCCATCCCCTCACACATGCCCACTACCCTTGCAAACCCTCCCCCCAAAAGAGAAAAAAAAATGTTCTTGTGGAAGCTGTAGTATGTTGCAAAGTGTCCCACAGAATACCTTTTTGTCCATACTTCCTTGCTTGTAAATATTCATTGCAATGAGTTCTTGGTCTGGTCCAAGGCCTGTGGCTTTTGCTACACTATCAATAATGGAATCATTTTTTAAACTAAATTTTTATTTTTTTATTAATTACAGTTTATTCACTTTGTATACCAGCTGAAGTCCCTCCCTCCTCCCCTCCCAATCTCACCCTCTCTCCCTTATCTCTTCCTATGCCCCTCTCCAAGTCCACGGATAGGGGAGGTCCTCCTCCCCTTCCATCTGACCCTGGCTTATTCGGTCTCATCAGAACTGGCTGCGTTGTCTTCCTCTGTGGCCTGTCAAGGGTGCTCCCCCATCCGGGGAGGCGGTCAAAGAGCCAGCCACTGAGTTCATGTCAGAGACAGTCCCTGTTCCACTTACTAGGGAACCCACTTGGATACTGAGCTGCCATGGCTACATCTGAATCTTAATGGGACTCCTCTCACATATCCTGTTGTTGCCCTGTGTCACAGAGATACTGCAGTTCTAGCATTCACTCTAGCAATTCATCGATGTGGTAGAGGTTGGGGTGGGCCCATATAAGTCCCTGAATCTTGAATTGAGAGGTATCTGAGTTGGTCACCCTACAGGGGCTCTCCTGCACTCACACCAGCAGGGGAAGCTCCCATGCTGTGATCCTACTTGTTCATCTAGTGTTGCTTCCAAGAAGGGGCAGAGCCATCTCCCACCTTCTCCTGCTCTAGGAGCTGGCTCATCCGTGCTCATGCCCATGCCATCAAGGACAATTCTGTTGTGCTGGTCAGGTGAGGTCCATGGCCTGCCTTCCCGAGTGCTGCACCAGTGGCATGGGGTGGGTCATCTCTTTACTCACAGCTTGAGGAAGGCTAATGTGCACCACCACCCCCAGCCCCGAACCGGGCCAGCTCTACCCTGCTGCCTAGGTGAGGTGCAGAGCCTGCTTCCGTGAGTGTTGCAGCCTGTGGGGCACAAGCCCAGTTCTCCCAGTTTCATGACTCTGGGGTGAGCTCTTCTGCCTGCCATAGGTGGTGAGGAATGAAGGAGGAGGAGGAGGGTATCTTTCCCTGGCCATTGCCACCACACAGCATAAAAGAGACAGGGCTGGTTCTCCCAGGTTCACGCCCTCTGAGTCAGCTCCCTGACACCCCCACATCCAGGGCCAAGCTCTACTGTGCGTTCTGGGATATGTGCAGGGCCTCCTCTCCAGAGCCTGGCAACCGGCTAGGCGCAGGTTCAGCTCTCCCACTCTCAAGCCCCCAGGGCCAGATGTCCTATGATGCCAAGGTGAGGGGTGGGCCCAGTTCTCCACATCCCTCAGACATCATTTTCATTTCCCCAGGAGCATCTCAGATCAGGCCTTTGGTGGCAACAGACCCTGCTGCTGGAGGGCTACAGACCTAGACGTGGCCCCCAGGTGGCATCACTGAGTATTCACATCAGGCTAGTCCTCACTACCGTGGAGCCTCCAGTTTTGCCTTTCTTCATTGTGCCCACATTCTTCTGTTTCTCTTTCTCTTCCATTTCTCCGCCAGTTACTTATTTCTCTTAGTTCTGCCCAGGGTCTCTGAGGGTCTGCTGTCATCTCAGGAGTAGTGTCAGGAGTAATATGCCCCACTCATTGTTCATTATGGTGCCTGGCAGGGGTTATGTCAGGCATGGTCTGTCTACCATCCCCATGGTCTGCACTGTGCTGGACGGTGGTCATCTCAGGCTATGTCTCCTGGTGTCCAACTGGTGATGGCCTCGGGCTCACTCTGCTTAGGCCACCTGGCCTCAGGCTGACTTCATCTTATCTCAGGCTTGCTCCCCAACCTGGAAGCTTGTCCAAGCATGCTGAAAATATTTTCTTTACTTGTATGTACTATGACTCCAGCTTGGTTGAGTTTCTCCAATTTGTTATTTAGTTGTTAAAACTTTCTGCATTGAATACATATCATTTTCCCAATAATTTCTCACAAACTCCAAGAGTCCCCTCTGTTCCTGCAAAACCCTATATTCTTGTTTTGTTTTTCAGCATGTTTTTTTTCTGAATGCATGTTTTTCATTATGTTTTATAACACTTTATATGTTGCATGCTATTTCTTTACTATATAATTTTATTTATAAGTCATTGTTTCTTTAGAGGACCTAACATAAAGTTACTTACTAATTCTCTATGATGAATTCACAGCAAAGAAAATGTCATCGTGCATAAATAAAGACCATCCACACATTCATGATTTTGCTTAGTTTTGAATATCAATGATTCCTTCCTCTTGTGAAGTGGAAGAATAAATTTGCCAAGAAAAGAGGAATGGATACAATGCAACTCCTAACTGATGCTTAAATGCATGAAAATGAAAACTGTTTGTTGTATGTTTCTAGGAGGGTCTGCAGCAAAATGGGCACACTGCAGCTGAACAACAACTTTGGTATGCCTGCATTCAAATTCCCTATCACCATTCATCCATTACTGCCTGGTCATGTATCATGTAGATAGGAGACTCAGATTACTCTAGCCTTATGGACTGCCCAGTACCCTTGACAGTCATACCCTAACAGGTGTGGAATATCAAGATAAAAAAGCAACGCAGAAACAAAGTTTTCCAAGGGAAGAGCTAATTTAACAGAGAATCTTAACCTCAGAAGGCTCAGGAGTCGTGTTTTAATAAACTATTATGGTCACTATCTTATTGGTAATTTCAATTCCACAAGTGTTATTATACAGGTGTTATGTGTTTTCTTTATTAACTTCATCAATCAACAGCTCTTCTTTTTACTCTGTAAGCATTCAGTTAAGGTGCCTTGCACTATGATCTGTTCAAGCACAAGACCTAATGAAGCCTGAGCTGAAGGAAACATAACTTTCATGTCCTAAACAAATTTATTACAGCCATCTCCTATCTTGAGTTGTGATGTCTTTTTAATGCCCTGGTGCTTTTTGCTATATTTCAGGAATATGTAGCTTATCAAAATGTCCAGATAGGCTGAGTGGACCTTAAATTCTTACTTTCATTGGGAAAGTCTTTTACCAAGAGTCTTGGCTACAATAGCATCTGCTTGATCCAATTAGATTTAACATCTCTATGATTAGTGCCCTTCAGGTACATTATATCTGCAGATAGGGCTGTAGCTTAGTCCTTCAATTCATCATCCTTCCTTTCTCGTGTTCCCTATTTGTTGGGCAGTGTTTCAGTATGTCAAAGTAGAATAATATGCCACGTTGTACTTGAAGCATGAGAAAGGAAAATAAATATTGACTGTGTAAAATTAAAAGCAAAGACACGCCAAGCATCAAATCTCATGCTGTCTGCGGCTTGCAAATGGCACAATAGTAAGTGATGTTCTCTGGCATTTGTGACTAAAGGACAGAGCAGATGGTAAACTCTCATTTGAAATTAAAAGACAGAAAATATTTACTTAAAAGAATGGTGGTGCCAAGTTGTAATTTATTCTGTGATGGGGAAGGCATGTGTTGGATGAAGCTTAGTCTCAACTAACATGAGGTGATATAATACAAATTGATAGGCCCTCATTTAAGTGAATTTTCATTAAGAAATCTACACTGACAAAACACTCTCAGTTGCATCTGCCATGCATCATGCTGAAATGTTAAGCACAGCACTTTAGACTCGGTGATTGCCTTTTAGTTTTCAAGAAACAATCCATACAAAAGCTGGCCACCAAATATTAATTATTGGATTTATGTTTGAAAGAAAAGACAATTGTATTTCACTTGCGGTCTGCACGAATGAGATATTGAACTCGGTGCATTCAGTAAAGAAATAGGAAAACAGAAAAAATTTCTAGTGGTTAAGTGAAGTGATTTGTGAAACTTTAAGTTTCTTAGGCCATTGTGTTATGTTTCTTAATTTTCTGGGACAGAGGCATTCCCCCAAAATCTCTATGCAGTTCATTGGGTATAACTGTGATAACCACCCTTCTGTGAAAGACTGCTACAACTGACAAAAACCATATTAATTGGTATTGAGAAAGACTTCAACAGTTGGCTATGTCTAGATCAGAGGTAAAAATACCAAATTCTCATGAAGCTAGGGTGGGTTTAAGAAAAATATGCTTATTTTATACTCCAAAATGCATTTTCCTATTAAACAAAAGAATACATTTATTCCCACAAAAATAGATAATGCTTTCCCCTTTTGAGACATCAACATCACACATATTTTCAGGATACCGCAGGGTAGCTTATATTGCTACTAATATTCACTCTGTTTAACTAAGGGTAGACGTATCTCCTCTGACTTTTTCATGTCTTAAATTAAACCCAGGCCTTCTTGATGTATTTTTATTTTTGCACCTTTGTTAGAAACAGAGGAAACAAAGAAATATTTTTTTTCTCTAAATACACAACAAATTTGACGACAATGGATAGCTGACATTCAGTTGCTTACTCAAGAAGTAGAACACATATCTTGTCTAAATGTTGCAACTGCCTTTCACTCCAGATTAAGGTTGGTCAGGTTGTCAGCTCTCATTTAGAAATGTCTGCATCTTTTAAAAGTTGGTCTATATTTTTTTGTACTATTCTCCATAAACAACTCAAAATATCCTAGAAACAACAATATTAGTCATCAGAATAGAAAGAGTACCAGAGAAGGAGTCATGGTTGAATAGACTTCAAGAATAGCACCCGAAGAAAGCAGACAAATCAACACTGTGTTTCCATTGTCGTGAAGCAGTGAGACTGTAAACCTGAGCACAGATCAGTATTAAAAAAAAAAAATGAGGTTATTTCTGGATGTTACCTTCCTATCTTGATCAATCTGTAATGGGAAATGTTAAAGCAGCAGCAGTAGCAGCAGTTAGCCGAAGTCATCTGAGGTAATTTTGTTTGGCCTTTGGTAAATAAACTTTGACTATCTTCCTTTAGAATATTTTTCACAAAGTATAATTGTAAGAGTATTAGTAAGTCATTTCCTATAACCCATTTGCACAAACTTCTACGTAATTTTCACTTAGAGTTTTAAAATTCTAATTTAATACTGATTATGCTAGTAATTAATTAGAAAATAAAATAATACTTAGAAGTAGCTTGTCAGAAGCTGAAAAACTCAGTATACATTGATTCTGGATGTTACTTGCCTTTTGTAAATTAGAATATAGTCTATAAGATGAAAATGATATTGATAATATTACTAATATAGTCAAAGTACTATAAGGACTAGCTGACCTAACCTTTATATGATGGCCTCCAATAAAATCACTCAAAATTAAACATCCATACAAATTATGAGTAAAAATTACAAAACTGTGAAATAATATAAATAACTATGTTCTATAGAGAATGATGAGTAAGAATTTCTAACTTCAATATACGATTATTTTCTGAGTGTCCCTCTCATTACAAAACAAGTACTGGTCATTTGGTTTGTATAAAGCATTAAAATTGTGAACATTAAAAAAATTATTAATTACAATTTATACACTTTGTATCCTAGTGTGGCCCTCTTCCTCATCTCTTCCCAATCCCACCCTCCTTCCCTCTTCTCCTCCCTTGCCCTCCCCCAGTCCACTGATAAGAGGTGTCCTCCTCTCCTTCCTCTGGATCCCATCAGGGCTGCCTGCAATTATAAATAAGTAGTAAAGACCTGATTTTCTTTCCTTTGTTTTTATTTTTTTAAGGAAGAAAATATATTATTTTTTTCTTTTTATTATTGTTATTACCATTTATTACAATTTATTCAGTTTGTATCCTGGCTGTGGCCCCCTCCCTCATCTCCTCCCAAAACAACCCTCCCTCCCTCTTCTTCCCCTATACCCCTCCTCTAGTCTACTGGTAGGGGATGCAGCCTTCCTTTCCCTCTGACCTTAGCCTATCAGGTTTCATCAGGACTGGCTGCATTGTCTTCCTCTGTGGCCTGGTAAGGCTGCTGCCCCCTTAATGGCAGGTGATCAAAGACCCAACCACTGAGCTCATATCAGTGACAGTCTCTGTTTTCATAACTAAGGACTTGGATGTTGAGCTCCTATGGGCTACATCAGTGCAAGGTTCTAGATAATCTCCATGCATGGTCCTTCGCTGGAGTGTCAGTCTCAGAGAA
>REGO01000397.1:1075815-1098337 GCA_010120015.1 Rhombomys opimus | reverse complement strand
ATTTTTTGGTTCTGTTACTCTCCTTGTGGAGCTCCTGTCCCCTCCAAGTATTTCTATCTCCCCCTTCATCTATTAGATTCCCTGCACTCTGCCCAAATAAAAGACTGACTATGGGTCTCAGCATCTGTTTTAATACGGTGCTGCATAGTCTTTCAGAGGCTCTCTGTGGTAGGCTAAAGTCCTGTTCTGTTTTCTCCCTCTTCCGATGTCTGTCCAGTTTGTCTTTCTGAGTGAGGACTGATCATCTTACCCAGGGTCCTCCTTCTTGCTTAGCTTCTTTAGGTGTACAGATTTTAGTATGTTTATCCTATATTGTATGTCTATATCTTCTTATAACGATAGATAGATAGATAGATAGATAGATAGATAGATAGATAGATAGATAGATAGATAGATAGAATGTTTCTTTCTGCTTCTGGGATACCTCACTGGTCAGGCTGCTTTGTTATTTAGCTCTCAGGGGAAAGACATGTTTTCACCCTGGCCTTCACCTGGATTCAGTGATAAGCAGCAAGTTTTGCCAAGTCTACTTCCTTTTGTTTGAGACAGCAGGTGGGGTGTCTTGTCATCAACAAACCCTTTGTTTGTGTGAGGATCACGCAGGCAGGTGGTCCAGGTAAAACAATTTTTGCTTCTCTGTGAACCCATTAACTGTACTGAGGTACTTTTGCTCTGACTTGAAAAGGAACTATTGGAATAAACTAGTTTTCTACTGGAAGCCCTCTCTGACAGACCCCGTGTGAAGTATGTTGGTTTACTAATTTTCGTTCAATCCTCACTCCCTCTCAAGAACTGGTCTACTCTGCTGGCAGGCTTCGGCACCTCATTCAAGATGATTTTTTCTATTTCCCACCATTCGCCTGCAAATTTCATGATTTCCTTGTTTTTAATTGCTGAGTAGTATTCCATTGTGTAAATGTACCACAATTTTTGTATCCATTCCTCAGCTGAGGGGCATCTGGCTATGACGAATAAAGCTGCTGTGAACATAGTTGAGTAAATGTTCTTGTTATATACTTGAGCATATTTTGGATATATATCTAGGAGTGGTATAGCTGCATCTTGAGTTAGCACTGTTCCTAATTGTCTGAGAAAGCACCAGATTGATTTCCAAAGTGGTTGTACAAGTTTGTATTCCCACCAGCAAGGGAGGAGGGTTCCCCTTTCTCCACATCCTCTTCACCATGTATTGCATTTGAGATTTTTATCTTAGCCATTTTGATGGGTATAAGGCAAAATCTCAGGGTCATTTTTATTTTCATTTCCCTGAAGACTAATGGCAGTGAGTATTTCTTTAAGTGTATCTCTGCCATTCAATATTCCTGTATTGAGAATTCTCTATTTAGTCCTGTACCCCATTTTTAAATTGAATTAGTTTATATGTTGCTTTTTAACTTCTTGAGTTCTTTATATATTCTGGATATTAGCCTTCTGTCAGATATATGTTAAAGGAACAAACCTATAAATGATTCCTAATAACACAATACTCTAGCTGTAGATCATGCATCACTTAGTCTTCTTCAAAATAGATTCTTGAAATAGATGATAATTAACACAGAAACCCACAACTGGACAATGTGCAGAGAGTGAGAGACTTTGAATCACTTAGACCTAATTGGAATGTCTTCTTCAAACTCATTTTCTCAAAGCTCAAGTGTTGATGCAGAAAAGGAGATGTAAAGATTATAAAAGCAAGAGGTGGTTTTGACTCCAAGGAAACTGTATCTTCCAGACACAACAGGACTAATACACAAATGAACTTGATAGAGACTATAACAGCCTGCAAAAGACCTGTAGAGGTTCGAACCGAAGTCCCAGCACAGAAAAGGGGAAGTAGACACAAAGTCCCACACCAAACATAGAAGCTGTTATCACTTGACACCTGCTGAGGAAGGGAAAGTCAGTTTTTTGCAGTGGAGTTTGGAATGTACCAATTATACTCCACAGCAGTCCCAGGAGTAGTTGGTCAACACTAATAGACTCCAGGCTTTTCTGTTTTTGGGTTTTTTTGTTGTTGTTTTGTTGTTGTTGTTTATTTCTAGAAGACTTTTAAATTTTTATTTGTTTGATTTTTTTTCTCTTGTTCTCATTTATTTTTTTCTTTGTAGAGATAGAGAGACCATGAGAACATGAAACTGGTCGGAGCGATATGTTAAGGTAATTTTTCTAAAATTTTATTTGTTTCTCTCTAATCCAGCTATCACACAAATAAGTGAGACTCTATTGTATTTGTTTAATAAGTTTCACAGCACAAGACTGAATATATATTAATCTATTCTTAACCCTCTAAGCTACTTTTGCTTCTTCGCAAGGTACATTCCAAAGATACTTGAACTTTGTAGTTTTTTCTTGCCGAGTTTTCTACTTGTCCCTCCTGGACCTCTGCCTGTGGCTCAGTTCCGTACTTTCTCCTCTAACACCTCCTCCCTGGCTGGCAGGAAGTCCAGTCCTATCCTCTCCCCACTCAGCAATTAGCTATAAGCTGTTTTATTAGCAAATTAGGCTACAATGGAGGAGCAGTATTTATGCAATTTTGAGACATGAGTGTTATAGAACAAGGATTGAAACCAGATATGAGAGGTACCCAAGTCAGCTTTTGAATTACATAGTAACCTTATACCTACAAGAGAGGTAGAGAGCATTTGGAGGATTTGGAGAAATGGAAAAATGATCAAATACATTGCATAATAATAATTTTTTGAAATGTTAAAAGTGAAAAAAAATTAGAGCAGGTAGAAAGGGAACCTGGGAGGGGTTGAAAGAGGAATGGGGAAAGGAAAATAATGTAATTATATTATAATCTCAAAAACATTTACAAAATGGAATAATACTGAGCAATTAGAAACAAGGAAATCATGAAATTTGCAGGCAAATGATGGTAATTAAAGAAAGGTCATCCTGAGTGAGGTAACCCAGAAGCAGAAAGACATATATAATATATTCTCACTTATAAGTGGATATTAGCCATAAAATATAGGATAAACATACTAAAATCTGTTGTCCTAAAGAAGTTAAACAACTAGGAGGATCCTAGGGAAGAGGTTTAATCCTCCTTCGGAGGGGCAAACAGGATAGACATCAGAAGTATGAGAAGACAAGGAACAGGACAGGAGCCTTCCACAGGGGACCTCCGAAAAACTCTACCCACCAGCGTATCAAAGGAGATACTGAGACTCAGCCAAACTTTGGGCAGAGTGCGGGAATCGTTATAGAAGACGTGGTAGCTAGAAAGAGAAAAAGGAGACATGAACTCCACAAGGAGAAAAAATGCCAAAAACCCTGGGCCCAGGGTGGCCTGCATAAACCTATACTCTAACTAAGGACCATGCATGGAGAGGACCTAAACTCAATGTTAAAAGGAAGCCCATTGGCTTCTCAGTTCACAAATGTTTTCCCTAATAAGGAGTACAGGGTTTGTCTCTGACATAAATTCAGTGGTTGGCTCTTTGGTCAACTCCCACTGGAGGGTGCAGCCTTGCCAGGCTACAGAGGAAAATGATGTAGCTAGTCTTGATGATACCTGATAAGCTAGGGACAGATAGAAGGGGAAGAGGTCCTCTCCTATCAGGGGACTAGGGAAAGAGCATAGGGATAGAAGAAGGAAGGAGAATGGGACTTGGAGGAGATGAGGGTGGGGCTGCAGAGGGAATGCAAAGTGAGTAAATTGTAATAAATAAATATATAAATAAAATTAAATAAAAAAACACTTTTAAATCTAGTTTTACTCTTTTGACTTTAACTGTGGCTCCATTTGGCCTGTTGAGAACAAGTTGTTGTATTTGGCTTGGGGCACATATTTTGAACTCCAAGTTCAATAATAATTCAGTGAACAATCTCTTACTCCTTAACAGCTTATACACCAAAAGACACTGTGATTTCTGAATTGTGAGAGGGACATATTAATTTTATTCTTATTGCTGTTTTTATTGGAGCTGAATTCCACATAATGAATAAATCACCAAAACAACTCATGCATCTAAGTTACAGGTAATATTGCAGAAGAGGGAAAGAAAGACACACATAAATTCTCACCTACATGACTGAACATGAGCTGAACAAGGATGACACCAATGGACACTCCAGACTGGTTGGGGAAAGAGTCCTTGAGGCCTCAGATCTATTCACAGAACTACAGGCAACTGAGATAAACTGGAAATGGGAGTAGTAGTATTTCCCACCTAACAGCACATCAATTGGTTGTTCAATGCCAAAGGGTCATCGCTGAAAACATATATAAAAGTAACATCATACAAGATAAGCACATTACGTTTAGGAATGTATATGTTTGTTAACATGTGTATCTGCATACAGGAACAATTAATTGAGAGACCAAAGAATTAAAAAATAGGTTTTATGTGTGTGTGTGTGGGGGGGGTATTGGTTTAAAGTTTAAAGCACAAGCCTGAACAAAGGCCAGACAGGTGGAGACATGTCCAGCCACCTAGGGGAATAACCAGCCTTACTGCATTCTTCTCCTGCCCACTAGAGATACACTTGCTAATAACCAGCCCCACTCCCCTTGGTTAGCCAAACAAGGGAAGCCAGTCCATTAACGGTTCAGGAGTCTTCCTATAGCCAATCAATTCAAAATGGAACATCCTCTTTTGTTTTCAACCATTAAATGTTTGCCAGGCAAGAATCCCCCTGCTTTGTGCTCACTATGAGAGACCTGACTGTTTAAATCAACCACCTAATTGAGCAAGAGGCTCTTTGCTCTCAGCTGTCATGGCAGTGAGGGTGTAAGCCCAAGCTAGCTTTTAATAAAAATATCCTCATGTGTTTTGAAACAAACTCGACTCCTGGTGGTCTTCTGAGATCTCATGAATCTGGCACACATACTTGCGGGCTCACTGGGATCTGCAAGAGCTCTCAGGACCCACAAGCTCGAGGATCGGAACCCTAGGTAAGCACTTTTGTCTGGTTGACAGATTATTTGGGGATCAGCTACAGACTGCAAGCTGAAATCTGGACTTGCTGGAAGCTGAAGTAATCCAGTTCAGCCGAAGTGATAGCTCCATGTCTCTTCAACTAGATCACTAATTAGATAGTGTCCCATTGCCCAGCCTTTGGCTGGCATTTCAGCCTTCCTAGCCCCTGATGTCAATGGTACTATTGTGAGAACTGAAGCAATTTTAGAAGAAGAGACCATAATCCCACCTAACAGGCTGAAATGCTAAGTCAAAAGGGGCTCCCTGTCATTAGCTATTATCTTGGAGAATTGCTTAGCTGGAGCAGCACCTGGACAAAAATCCTGGGGAAACACTAGTGATAAAAGATTCCAGAGGGTGGTTTAAATCCTGGTATAATAGTTCTTCTTGGCTTACTAGCCTTATATCCACCATGATAGGACCCCTATTTGTTTTGATTTTTACCTTTGTGCCTTGTATTTTAAATCACTTAATGGCTTTCATGAAGGAATGCTTGGGAGTGATATAGTTAATGGTATTCAGATCCCATTAGGAATGGTAAATCTGGAGGGTACCAGTGGTCATATATAAAAGACTCAAGACTGTGTCTTCAAATGATCATGGGAAGGAGAGAATTAGAGACCAGAGAATTAAACATCAGTTGTTTTTTGTTTTTGTTGTTGTTGTTGTTTGGTTGTTTTTTTTTTTTTTGAGGGGAGGGGTTATTGGTTTAAAGTTTAAAGTACAAGCCTGAACAAGGGCCAGACAGGTAGAGACATGTCTAGTTGCTGGGAAACCAGCCCCTCTCCCCTAAAAGAAGGCAGACAAGGGAAGCCAGACCATTAATGGTTTGGAGGCCTTCCTATAACCAATCAAAAATGCAGCCTTCCCTTTTGTGTTTTAACCAATAGATGCTTGCCAGGCAGGAATCTCCCTGGTTCGGGTGTGCTGGGAGGGACCTGACTGTTTAAATCAACCACTTAATTGAGCAAGAGGCTCTTTGCTCTCAGGGCTTGTGGCAGTGAGGGTATAAGCCCGAACTAGCTTGTAATAAAACGATCCTCATGTGTTTTGCAACAGACTCGACTCTTGGTGGTCTTTTGGGTCTCATGAATCTGGCACAACATACTGAAAAAAAGAGTTATGAATTTGAAAGAGCAAGAAGGGTATTATGTGAACTTTGGGAAGGATGCAAAGGAATGGGGAAATAAAGCAATTATAAGATAATATCAATAATAAAATAAACAACCAAAACATATTCAAAATAGACAACAACAACAAAAACCAGATCCTCAGTGCCCACCTAAAAGTGCCTTTAACTTCAATGCTTTGGGTGTGAAGAAAAACAACAACAACAAAAGCAGTGTAGTATATGTACATCTGACTAGTTAAAGTCAAGATATGGTCAAACCCATCATTGTCCTAAAATAATCCACGCTTCAGTCTCATCCTCTAAGGTAATCTGATGAAATGTTAGAATTGTTTGAATTATCTTCCAAGAGAGAGAAACTTCTCTTCTAGCTGTTCCTTGGCATAATTGTGGTTGGAATCCCATGTCTTAGGGTCTGATTGTTTCAATGCCTGATGGTCAAATTGAGATACACAGTGTTTCTTTAGAGTATACTCTTTTCTGGCTGGTCAGTAGCAATTAATTGTCCAAAGAAGCAATTTACTCAAACCAAATGTAGGGAGAGGGCAAAACTCCCCACATCGTCTCTTCATTGTAACTTATGAATTTGCAAGGGACATTCACTATTTGTTCATGGGCATTACTCGGTTGCTCAGCTTCTTCAAACAAACTCAGGGTCAGACATGGATTTGGGAATAAAACAATGATTTTTCTACCTTAACATTGAACTGAAATATTTATATTTATTTAAAGATATTTTAAATGTCCACACCAATATCAAAAGTACATCATCAGTTGCCTTTTACTTTCAAAATAAAGAATTGAATTGCACCACTAGCCTGGCTTTCATCGGAGAAATAGGGGCATCCACAGAAAGACTAAACAAATATTTTGAATTTGCTTACCTGCAGGAACAGAAGTATCTGTAAATAAAAAATGCAAGCCTGTTAAATGGATTCAGAATTTTCTTCCATGGCTGACTAGAACATAACAGCTTCAACAATCTCTGAAAATTGCACTCTGAGAACTGTTTGAGTCAGTTTCTGTGTTATAATTTCTGTGCTTGTCACAGATGGACATTTCAAAGCTTCTCCTGCTGATTTGATATAAATACTGTACATGATATTAGTGCTTTCTACTTTCCAAGCCAGTCCCTGCAGTGGACTTGTCATTGTTACACAACAGCTCAGTGAGCTATGCCTCTAGACTATTTCAAAGTCAGGGCCGTGGCCACCTGATTTCTATAAAAATGTTGACTCCTATCAGTGGACTTGGAAAGGGGCACAGTGGTGATGAGTGAGGGAGGGAGGGACTGGGAGGGAATGAGGGTTCGGGGCACGGCTGGGATACAGAATTAATAAAATGTAACTGATAAAAAAAAAAAAAAAGAATGTGTGCAGGTCCTTAAATTTTTCCATGAAATTTGTAGATAATACCATCTTCTAGTTGACAATAAATAACTCTTATCATATAACTATTAATTCACGGGAAGGTGTTACTCTCATGGTGTGGCTTTTTCAATCCAGAAATAGACATTTTACAAGGTCATGCTTACATTCTTATTTTCTGAATTTTGATACATTTCTATACAGATGGTGTCTATGGTTTTCTTAGTAATGAATAAATACTAAATTAACAATTTAAATTAAATGAATAAATAATTATTAAATTAACAAACAAATACAAGTATCTGGACTTCACCTGTAAGAACGATCAAATTCAGAGAAAACAATCTGATGATACAGGTTAGCATTATCCTTTAACATTTTGGGTCTCTAAAATCTTTTTGTTTCTTGTAAGAAATAGTGAGCTTTCCTCAGCATGTACCTTTCTTAAATGTTTGTTTCTCTCTCTCGCTCCCTTCTTAATGGCAGAATCGTGAACAAAAGGACAAAATCTCAAATATACCTTGCTCTACTGATGCCCAGATGATCATCTAAATATAATGAGACACTTTAACATCAATATTCATTTAATAAATGACAGTAACAAATGAGCTTAGATAATATTGTTCAACTGTTAGGGTTGCTATTCTTAAAAGAATTAAAAACAAAAATAACAACTTGGAATGGCTATAAAACATTATAACTCTAGTTTATCACTAATTATATGTAAAAATGTACAGCTTAAAGGAAAACAGTTAAGCAAAACAGTTTCTCAAGAGAAATAGAATTATCAAATAATTCAGAAATCCCATTCTAAAGTACAAAGGCCAAGGAAGTAAAACCATGGCAGTTTAGTGTCCAAGTGGGTTCATAGTAATGGAAGAGGGACTGCCTCTGACATAATCTGAATGGCCTGTTCTTTGATCACCTCCCCCTGAGGGGGGAGCAGCCTTACCAAGCCACAGAAGATGACAATGCAGCCAATCCTGAAGAGATCTGATAAACTAAGCTCAGAAGAAAGGAGAAGAGAACTTCCCTATCAGTGGACTTGGGGAGGGACATGCCTGAAGAAGGGGGAAGGAAGGTGGGATCAGGAAAGGAGGAGGGAGGGCCTTATGGGGGATACAAAATGAATAAAGTGTAATTAATAAAAAAAGATATGAAGAAGGCCCCCCAAAAAAACTCATACTAGAAATATTATTTGTACACAAGTATTTACAATAACACTATGTAAAACAGCCAAGTGAGTTGGGTGTGGTGGCACACACCTGCAATCCCAGCTCTAGGGGAGACAGGAGCAGGCAAAGCTCTGTGAGTTTAAAGTGAGACTGGTTGACAAAGCAAGTACAGGACAGCCAAGTCTACACAAAGAAGCCCTTTCCCCAAAAACCAAAACCAAAACCAGAGAAAACAAAAACAGCAGCAACAGTAACAAAACAGCCAAGTCATGAAAAAGCTCAAATGACTATCAAGGAATGAAGAGATAAATAATTTAAATATTTATTAAAAGAATAAAGCATGGATACATAGTACCAAAAGGAAAAAAGCTCAAAAATATTTTGCTAAGTGAAGGAGCTCAGACCAAAACGTCACACACATCATTTGCAGTATAAATCTAACACTGGCAAATCTATAAGACAGAAAAATGTTTGAAGCTGCTTGGAGAGCAGCAGTTCTCCCAATAGCAATAGAACTTTACACTATGTCAGCAAGAATACTAAAACAATTTCCACACTCCAAAATGACAATATGAGTATTTCAATTTTATTAAAAATAAAATCCCTCCTCTGAATTTTATCATAAATATTAAGGGACTAAAGATAGAAGTCTAACATAGCAAAGAAGAAGGTGCATTGCCAAGAATAAAGAATGTGTGTTGCATTTTTTGTTGGCAGTAGAAAAATTTCTTATTACATCTAAGTTTTAATCTTTTTACTTGTATTGTGTGATTTGGTTGTCAGTTTATGATGCCTGAAAAGCTTTTTTTGTACCCAAGCATGACCAGGTTAATTTTTTTTTTTTTTCAGAAAGCTTCCATCCATTTGGAAGGGAACGGTGAGGACAGAATATAGATACAAATTACAAACCAAAATGATGCATTTGCTGAATGAAGACATAAAAGTGAATGACACAATTTAAAGTGACTAACTCCCAGCAAGGCAAATTCATGCTGTTCTCACCTACGTGGTTCTGAGAAACCACCTGCTGTACTTTAAAAAAGCTAAAATAGTGAAGAATTACATCATTTAGGACTGGACTTTCTAGCCACATAAATGTAGGATATCCAGCAAGTACCTGCCCTGTAATATGTGTCTGTAAAATGTTTTATCCTTCTGTTAGAGAAAATGATTATTTCAATGAAAATGGAGGAAATACTCAGCAGTGATCACAGCACAACACTAAGATTTTAAGAACAATATCAAATCACTCTCACAATCAAATTTTAGCAACCAGCTTAGTATCAAAGGATGAAAACTAGATGCTAAACGTTAAGATTATAAGAGCAAAATTGTGGGCACTGGAAAATTAACCATGTAATTGAGGCCTCGGGAATTTTTAAGTAGTGAGACAGAAGTCCCACAAGGCAAAATCTATGTGCTTCATCTGGGATGGTGCAGGTCAGTGAAGTACTTCTTTGTTACTTTTTTCCCCTTTTATTGAAAATAGACCTTTTCTCATACAATATATCCTAATTATAGTTTCCTCTCCCTCCACTTCTCCCATGTCCCACCCACCTCTCCTCCCTTCTGGATCCACTCCCTTTCTAGCTCTCATTAGGAAAGAACAAGCGTCCAGGAGATAGCAAACAAACATGACCAGATGAAATATAAAAAGATGAAGCAAAAACAATGGATTTGAAATTGGACACAGCAACCCAACAGTAGGGAAAGAGTCCCAAGAACAGGAACAAAAGTCAAAGTCCCACTTGGTCTCACAGTCAGCAGTGCCATAAAAGCACCGAGATAATAGCTATACTATATGCAGAGAGGACCTGGTCAGACCTGTGTAGGCCTTGTGCTTGCTTCTTTGGTCTCTGTGAACTCATATGCACCTTTCTTATTTGATACATGGGGCCTTGTACTCCTGACATCCTCCACCTATCCTAGTTCTTACATTCTTTCTGCCTCCTCTCCCTTAGAAGTCCTTGAAACTTATCTGTGAAGTACTTTAAATAGAACACATACACAAACATGTTTTGTCTGCCGTATTGTATTTTATGAGGAACTTGTTTCTCCTAAGCATACCTTCTAAACACTGGGTTGCTAACTAAATAGATGCCAAGGACTCTGAAAGCACCACCCATCATCCAAATTTGACGTGGAGCCAATGCACTACCTATGAAACACTCACTTCAGTCACAGAGGCATTTCTATATTCTTATGTACTACTATTTCTTCAGATTATTACTAGGCTTTGAAGACAGATTTCATTTCATTTCAAAGATTTGGCTTTTGCAGGCTCTGCTGCCCACCCCAGGGCACCTTTTCCCCGTAGCGGATTGATTCATTGCACAGTTGTTACAGTTCATTAAAAGAGTGAGGGACGCTGATAATTCAGCAGATGTGATTCGTCGGCCTCTTTATGGGTCACCAACTGCTGAGAGCTTACTCTGTGAAATAAAGCAACATAATGTGGAAGAGCCCAGGAAAATGGGGCTTGCTTTAAGCCTATAGGTATAGTACATTTTTTCCACATCAAACTAATAAAATACCCTCAAATCTTAAGTTTTATTTTTGTTTGGTTTTGATATTTACTTGAATGTTTTGATGTTTGGTTGGTTGATTTTGGGGAAGATGTGCAGGTGTGAGTGCTATATGGCCATGTGTGCAAATGTATATATGTAAGGCATGAAGATCAATAACATGTTTTAGTAGATGATTCTTTATCTGATTGACTAGAGCTGGGTGTCCAATGAGATCCAGAGATCCTCCTGTCTTTGACACTTCCAATACTGATATTGTAGTTTTGGCCACCATGCCTGGCTTTTAAATGGGTACAAAATATCTACCTGGGATCCTTACATTTGCATATCAAACCAAACTCCTTACTGACTGAACCATATCTCCACCCTAAACTTACTGGCTTATAGAAAAAGGTATTCACTATGACACAGTGCGTACAACACTGATTTCTTGCAGAGGCGGCAATGTAGAATTTTCTAACAGAAACCTTAAATAAAGCACTGGAAACAATACAATAATACACTAAAGGGAAAGTGTCTGTTAATGGGGATTGCATAGTAAAACTCAGTACATACAGCTTCATAATGCAAGAACATAAAATCTAGTGATAAACATACAAAGTCAGATCATAGCACAGAAAGGAAAATCTATTACAAATTAATGCTGTATAAGTCTTGGACACACTTAATAAGAATGACAAATAGTTGCCATAGACATTTGCTTACTACATACTCCATGCAAAGTTTTGTGAGATTAGTCTAGGAAGGGAGCTACCTTTTGTATAATCTATAGTACAGGTCATGGGAAATAATTACACTCTTCATTCTTATTCTTCAGAGTTCAACTCCTGGGCTGAAAGTTTCATTTCTATTCTGTTTCATCATCTGGTTCTTGATGAGAACCAAATGTCATATCTGCTAATCTGCGGTGGACTTGCTCATCTAAATGCACAGAAAAGGGAGAGAGGGCCCTGAATTAGGGAAGCTTTCTTGTCAACCTGCTGCATGGTAGAAGAAGGGACTGATGTCCTCAAGGCATGGAGCTTGTGCATTCTCAATGCAGTATGAGGGAGGAGCAGCACCCATGCAATGAAGTTGTCTAAGGATTATTTTCTACAGAAAGGCAAAGGCTGTGCACATCACAGCGCACAGTTCCAGTGTGAAGAAGTGATTACTTCTTGTTTGATAAGTAACAGCTGATTGAATGAATATATGTAAGCCAAGGGCAAAACAATTACTTTATGATACGTAAAAGTATATCTTTGTATAAACAATGCTCTCTAATAAATATACTGCAAAACTGCTCTTAAAAACTGATAACTGAGCTCAGAAAAAAAAATCCTAAGTATTTATAGATGTGGACAGTCATAGAGAAGAAAACCCATTCTAGCTATTAAGATGCTAAAAATAAAAGCATACATGGTTAACTCAGCTAAATTCAAAGACAAATACGATATTTGCATAGTATTCATTTTAAAAGAGGGAGTTTACATAATTTATCTCCCCTAATTCTTTTCTATTTTTAGCCATAATATTAGTTTTTTTCTAAACTATTTACTTGGATAAAAAGTGCTGACCACATATATTCAAAGTTCAAGTCATCAAATTCTCCCTTCAGTCAGAAAACAATAAAAGAGAAAAAATACAAATAAAATGTGCAACTTTGAACAGCTCTCCTATTTACTATCCTTAATAACTAAAGGATTTTAGAAATAGGTGCAACCATTTCTAAATCAAGACATTCACTTGAATATTAAAAATCATAACACTGTTATTTGTTATAAACTCCTCTAAAAAATGTGACATGCAGAGATCCTTGCACAGCAAGGTACAGACAGAAAGGCAGACAAGTACAGGCAGAAAGGTACAGACTAGTGCAAAATGTGTTTCATGAATTTACTACACTGGTACCAAGCCATCATACAAAAACCTTAATTCCAGAAGCCAAAATCATATTCCCAGTAAATATAGTATAATATTGTACTATAATGACCTAGTATTTTCATTTGAGTAAAAAAACTTCCCTTTCTGCTTGCAGAAATTATGTATGTACAAAAGAAACCTCTCCAATATTATACATCAGTAATAAAGTATGATTACTCTACAAATACTGGCCATATGAAAATTTCTCAAATGCACAGTGATAGCACAATTTTATTTCTTAATAAATGCCCTTGATGAGACCTAATTGACTAGGATCAGAAGGAAGAAAAAGAAGACCGCTCCTATCAGTGGACTTGGGAAGGGGCATGCATACAGAGGGTGGAGGAAGGGAGGATTAGGACAGGAGGAGGGAGGGAACCACATGGGGGATACAAAGTGAATAGAATGTAATTAATAAAGAATTAAAAAAAGAAAAAGAAAAACAAAGAATTTAATTTAAATGCCAAAATAAATAAATAAATGCCTGTAATATAATTCCCATAAAATAAATCTTAACAATTACAGTTGTTTATTCAAATAATCCATGCATAATCAGGATATTGCATGCTAGAGTGAAAAGTGGCTCTTGCGGTCATTTGTCCATTATTTGAGTATGCATTTACAATGATAGTTGATGAAGGGAAGAAAGCCTAATTCAAACTTTGAAGTTGGGAAGTGGGCAGTGAGTGATGGCACATGATTTAAATACCAGCACTTGAGGGGCAGAGGCAGGTGATTCTCTTTGAGTCCAAAGCGAGCCTGCTCTACAGAGTGAGTTTCAGGACAGGTAAGGCTACAAAAAGAATCCCTGAAACTGCCCTCCCCTCCCCCAACCCCCCCCAAAAAAATAAAATAAATGAAAGGGTTCTTGTCATTTCTTATGGTTTGTAATTCTTTCTAAAATCATTTGCAGGAGTAATGCACAAAGAAATCTTGTTGGAAAGTGGAGAGGTTTGATGTGATTATCATGAGAATGAGTCTCATTACAGAAGTTAGATTTCTTATAAAAGTGGCTTCATGACACAGACTTCATATATCAGTTCATAGCCTCCGTCCTTACCTGCACAATACCTATACAGTATCAAGATAGTCACCATTCTAGCATAGACAGAGGTGGGATCCCCATGACTTTATCCCTAAAGGAGGAACTCCTGGCAGTTGATGGCTGCTGATAGAGGAAGAGTTACTCTCCTTCAAGGTTGTGATTCACAGGGAGATTGCTCATGACCCATGGCCCCACAAATTTGTGTATATTGACAACACTATATGGACTTTGTAACTAGACAACAAAAATTACATGAATTTTGGAAGGAGGTGGGAAGGGACAGTGGGGACAACAGGAGGGAGAAAGTAGTAGATGGATGTTATCAATATATAAACTATAAATGTATGAAACTTTCAAAGAATAAGAAACAGCATATTGTAAAAAAATTAAGTCCAATTCTCTCTTTATCTCTGATTTTTGAGTCTTTTAATTTCTCTAAATGAAAACAACACAAAGCCAATCTGATGCCAATGCTACATTCTAGAGCTTCCCAGTTTCCAGGAATATGACTTACACTTCTACTGTTGGAACCTCTGTTTAAAAATTACCCAGTCTTGGATATTCCATTATCACAGCACAATGCATATTAAGATGTCACAATGAAGATTTGTATTATTTAGAAAATGAAGAGCCTATATATCCATGGGATCTGTCATAATCTCAGTACCATATGTCTTTCTTCTACTCACATTATTGCCATCTGTAATGCTCAGTGAAGATGCTGCCAAGAAAGACTATTCAGACAGTATTGGGGAACATGAACAGCTCCTCACTTCCTCAAGTGCTATATAAGAACTGTTGTTAGACTTGATATATTTTGAAAATCATGATGAGAAGTGTGTGTCTAGAAAACTTGATGTTAGAGAAACTGGTGTAAAAGATATTCTGGAGGTATCTCCATCCCTGATCTCAAGCTGTACTATAGAGCAACAACACTAAAAACTGCGTGGTACTGGCATAGAAACCGAGTGGTGGATAAATGGAATTTAATAGAAGACCCTAACATAAATCCACACACTTATGGACACCTGACCTTTGACAAAGACGCTAAAACCATACAATGGAAAAAAGATAGCATCTTCAACAAATGGTGCTGGTCTAAGTGGATGTCTACATGTGGAAAAATGCAAATAGATCCATATTTATCACCCTGCACCAAAGTAAAGTCCAAGTGGATCAAAGACCTCAACATAAAACCAGACACACTAAACCTGTTGGAAGTAAAAGTGAGGAAGAACCTTGAATTCATTGGCACAGGAGACAACTTCCTGAACAGAACACCAACAGCACAGGCTCTAAGAGCAACAATCAATAAATGGGACTTCATGAAACTGAAAAGCTTCTGGAAAGCAAAGGACACTGTCATCAGAACAAAATGATTGCCTACAGACTGGGAAAGGATCTTCACCAGCCGTATATCTGACAGAGGGCTAATATCCAGATTATATTAAAAAAAAAAACTCAAGAAATTAAACAGCAAAAAATTGAGTAATCCGATTAAAAAATGGGGTACAGAGCTAAACAGAGAATTCTCAATAGAGGAATATCAAATGACCAAAAACATTTAAAGAAATGTTCAACTTCCTTAGTCATCAGAGAAATGAAAATCAAAATGACCCTGAGATTGCACCTTACACCATCAGAATAGCTAAGATCAAAAACTCAAGTAACACAGGCTAGAGAGAAGGGAACCCTCCTCCACTACTGGTGGGAATGTAAACTTGTACAACCACTTTGGAAATCAATCTGGTGCTTCTCAGACAATTAGGAATAGCGCTTCCTCAAGATCCAACTATAACACTCCTAGACATCTATCCAAAAGAGGCTCAAGTACACAACAAGGACATTTGCTCAACCATGTTCGTACAGCTTTATTTGTAACAGCCAGAAGCTGGAAACAACCAAGATGCCCTTCAACTAAGGAATGGATACAGAAATTGTGGTAATTTACACAATGCATTACTACTCAGCAGTTAAAAACAAGGGAATCATGAAATTTTCAGGTAAATGGTGAGAACTGGAAAAGATAATCCTGAGTGAGCTTTCCTAGAAGCAGAAAGACACACAGGGTTATGCTCACTCCTAAGTGGATATTAGACATATAATATAGGATAAACATACTAAAATCTGTACACCTAAAGAAAATAATCAAGAAGAAGTACTCTGGTTAAAATGCTCAATCTCCATTCAGAAAGGCAAAGAGGATGGACATCAGAAGGAGAAAGCAGGGAACAGGACAGGAGCCTGCCACAGAGGGCCTCTGAAAGGTCCTACGCTGCAGGGTATCAAAGCAGATCCTGAGATTTATGGCCAACCATTGGGCAAAGTGCAGGGAATCTTATGAAAGAAGTGGGAAATAGTAAGACCTGGAGAGAACAGGATCTTCACACGGAGAGCAACAGACCCAAAAAAAATCTGGGCACAAGGGTCTTTTCTGAGACTGATACTCCAACCAAGGACCATTCATGGAAATAACCTAAAATCCTTGCACGGATGTAGCCCATAGCAGTTCAGTGTCCAAGTGGGTTCCAGAGTAATGGGAACAGGGACTGTCTTGATATGAACTGATTGGCCTCCTCTTTGATCACCCCCCTCTGAAGGGGGAGCAGCCTTGCCCAGGACACAGAGGAAGACAATGCAGCCACTCCTGATGAAACCTGATAGACTAGGATCAGAAGGAAGGAAAAGAAGAACTCCCCTATCAGTGGACTATTGGAAGGGCATGTGTGCAGAAGGGGGAAAAGGGTGGAATTGGGAGGGGTGGAGGGAGGGATTTACAGGGGGCATACAAAGTAAATAAAGTATAATTAATAAAAATTAAAATTAAAAAGGGAAAACACATAAATAAATAAAAATATCTTTGTTACCAAGCATGTGGTCAACAGGAATGGCCTTAAGGACTTAGCCTAGTATTTCTCTGTTCACTACAAAACATTAAAGTTTCTTTGGTGAAACAAATGGCATATGGAGAAAGTGGCAAATCTGAAAATATTCATTCTGACTTTCTTTTGAGTATATTCTACCAGCAAACACAAATATTACAAAATTAGCAGCAACAACACTACACTACGGTTCAGTATGCATAAATTCCATAATTTCCCAGAGCTAAATTTTAAATCTCTCAGTGAGTTATATACTTAAACCTTGTGCATACCACACTGAATACATGGAGAAAAAGAAATTCATGAGACAACCTCAGCATTCTCAGTAGAAACAGCATGTCCAAAATCATTACTGGTCCTGCAGTTTTCTCAGCCAATGGACACAGAAAACTAATGTAGACCTGGTATTATATTTCCATTGACCTCCCTGCTCCACATAGCTTTCCAAATAAAAGACCCATAGATTTGGATGGGAACAAATTACCACACTGTTTCCCAGGTTAGGCTTATCTCTTCTGAGCCTGAATCTACAATAGTGCCTTGCAATCAGTGTAGTAGAACTTGCAATCAGTGTGAGGCATGAAAGCTTGAAACCAATGCCCTGAGAATTTTCTCCCTGTGACTACAAATCCTCATGTCTATGTCTATGATTTAGAAATGCTGTGGACACTTCTAGAAAAACGGGTCTGGTACAAATGTAATGCAAGTGAGTATCGAATTATTTTGATATTATAAAGATTAAAGCAGAAATGTCTATGCCAGAATATTAGAAGTCAAGCAATTAGTTACTTTCAGAAAAGAAGAAAAATAATAGCTATGAACAGATAAGAAGAGAGCTCATGTGATGCTGGTGTGGCTGATTTTAACCGTTTCACATAGCTGTCCACATTGCAGCCTAAGATGCCATAGTTCTCAGTGTTTGTGTGCTGCCAGTAACAAATATGTTTTTAAAGATGAGTCTGTAGGGGCATGAGAGCTCGGTAGCTCAAAGCATCTTCTACCCTTGCAGAAGACCCAGTTTTTACACCTAGAATGCTCACAGAGGTATTCAATCATTATTAACTTCAGTCGAAGGGGATCTAATGCCTTATTGTAGACTCAGGAGGCACCAGGCAGACATGTGTTTTACATAGAAGCATGCAAGACAAACATTCAAAATCATAATAAATAAATCATTTTAAAATTGATTGTTTAAAATGCATCTATTAAGTTGAAACCAATTTCCTCGAGATTTTCATGTAAACAAAAAGAATTACCATAAAGTAACAATAAGGGCAAGAAGAATAAGCAATAGCCATGTCATCCAAAGGCACAGAATGAGCTCCTGAGCACACTAAGAGCTAAATATCCCTCCTTTTATTTGCATTTTTATAAACCATTGCAGTTATTTATCTTTAAATTGTTGCTGATGATAGTTTAAAACTATCATCTCTTACAAAGTTAGAAACAATATAATTCAGGGCTTTATAGATTCCAGGGTGGGATAAAAATATCAGCAATTTGCAACTTATAGAGTAAGAATGAATGACAATGTCCAGAGAGATAGAGACTAAAATAAGAAAAATGTTCAGAAATAAAATTATGAGAAATATCACTTAAAGTACAAACAGAGTTTGGTGACAAACCGACATTCCTAAAAAGTAGCAACTACCTGAGCAGGTGACGTGAAGAAGAGCTTTCAGAGACTACCTTGTTCCATGTGAATGAGAGAAGAATAAAAATCTAGATGCCAAGGGGAGCCAAGATGGCGGCGCCGGGAGAACACTGTGTCTGAGAAGTGGGACAGCACTCTCTGTGCAGCGACCAGGAGACTGAACTCTGGGCCCTAAAAGTACAGCAATCATGTTTCCCAGGTGAGGGGAGGCTCCCAAGGCGTGGGAATCGGTCAGGTCCACTCTCAGCTGCCCAGCCAGAACCCGGAAGAAATCCAGGGTAACTCGGGCTTTGGGTCTCCTGGCTGGAGCCGCAAGCCTGCATATCCCGATCACTTTCCCAGGCTGATCAGTGGGCACAAGGGTGCCTGAGACTGGGAGTCCCAGTTGCAAAAAAAAAAAAAACCCACGGGGAAGCAAAGTTGCGAGTCTGATCACTGGTCACCCAGTCTTTCCCTGGAAGGTCTCCCAGACTGCGGGTACCCAACGCCATCACAACTGAGCTCCCGCCACACAGAGAGCTGTGCACCCAGCTCAGTGGTACGGACTAGCTGCGCGCCCCAGTACAAAAGAGACTGGGAATCCCTGTTCGGAGAATCCCTGTTCAGAGAGGGCCCCACAGGGAAGAAAGAAACCCGGCTGCCTGGGTCATCTGAGCGGCTGCAAGCCCAGGTAACCGGTACAGACTAGCTGCGCGCCCCAGTGCAACAGGGACTGGGAACCCCTGCTCAGAGAGGGCCCCACAGGGAAGGAAGAAACCGTGCTGCTGGGGTCACCTAGGCTTTGCCTGGGGAGTCTAGCAGACCGCAGATAGCAAACAGGCGAGTACCCCAGCCATCACAGATCCAGGTCCAAGCTGGGAGCACAGAGTTATTGGAAACCCAGGCCCTGCACACTAGCAGGCAGGCGCACGCTCTGCCAGTCCATAGGCCTGCTTTGTACCAACTACTACGTACAGACAGAACTGTGTGCCCCAAGACACCAGAGTCTTAGAGTCACTGTCTGGAGAAACCCTCACAAGGAACAAGGAACGAAGCAAAGGGGATGGAATTAGGCAACCCAGTATAGCCCCGGAAAAGGTCCCACAGACTGGCCCAACCCAGGGAACTGCTGTGCCCCAGATAGCTTGCTGTTACCAGGACAGCAGTACTCACCCAGCACAGATTACCTCTTGGGTTCTGGGGCACAGATCCCCAAACCTCAGACCTACAAAAGACAAGGAACCCTGAGATCAACCCCCAGATACTGCTCCAAGGGGCAACCAGTTATCCCTAACAAAACCGACCAAACCACGGGACACACAGGATACAGCAGCTGATCACTAAATTTACATCAAGAAACCCAGAAGGAGGGCAGCTGTCTCCAGGACTTCTCCCAGTGAGAGGAGAGCCCTCTTGACTAATCAGGACTACAGGTAACACCCAGGTCTCTATGCCTGAGGTGAGCTGTAGCAACTCATGAAAAACAACAGACATCCAGTGACTATACCCAAAAAGCTGAGAAGGCTTCCTTCAGGAAAAACCATCTTCCTGCCAAAGGGATTCTCTCCACTACAAGAGTCCAGGAACAACCAAAAACTAACTTCAAACAACTAAGATAGCCCAATGGGTAGAGGACAGTGTAAAAGTTCAACCAACAAAAGCCAGAGCAATATAGCATCTCCAGAACCCAGTTATCCAGGGGCAAATAGCCCTAGACACCCCAGCATAATTGAAATTCAAGGAGATGACCCAACATTTATGCTCATGAAGAAGAAAACAGAGGAAACAAATAAAATACGAAAAGAAATAGAGGAAGCTGCAGCCAAACAGTCTGTGGCCTTTAGAGAGGAAATGCTTAAATCCCTGAATGAAATAAAAGAAACGGTGGATTGTTCAAACAAACAGCTGAAGGAATTGACTGAAAAAGATGAAAAAACATGAAAATACAATCAGACAGGTGAAGGAAACCAACAAAATTGCTCAAGACCTGAAGATAGAATTGGAAAAATTAAAAAAAAAAAACAAAACCACAAATGGAAGAAATTATGGAGAGAAAGAATTTAGGGAATAAAGCAGGAACTACAGAGGTTAGCATAACCAATAGGCTACAAGAAATGGAAGAAAGAATCTCAGGTATGGAAGATACAATGGAAGAAATAGATGTATCTGTCAAAGAAAATGTTAAATCTAAAAAATTCCTGACACAGACGGTCCAAGAAATTCAAGACAATATAAAAAGACAAAACCAAAGAATAATAGGAATAGAGGAAAAAGAAGATTCCCTGCAACAAGGCCCAGAAAATATTTTCAACAAAATCATTGAAGAAAATTTCCCCAACTTAAAGGAGAGGCCAATAAGAATACAAGAGGCCTATAGAACACCCAATAAATTAGACCAGAAAAGAAAATCCTCCTGCCACATAAAAATCAAAACAGTAAGTATACAGAAGAAACAAAAAATACTAAAAGCTGCAAGAGAAAAAGGCCAAGTAACATATAATGGCAAACCCATTAGAATCACACCTGACTTTTCAACAGAGACTATGAAAGCCAGAAGGGCCTGGACAGATATCATGCAGACCCTAAGAGAACATAGATGTCAGCCTAGGCTACTATACCCAAGAAAACTCTCAGTCCTCATAGACAGAGAAAACAAGATATTCAATGATAAAATCAAATTTCAACAATACCTACAAACAAATCCAGCATTACAGAAAACACTAGAAGGGAAAATACAACCCAAGAAAACTAGCTACATTCAAAAAAACACGGGAAATAAATAACCCCACTACAGTAAAACAAAAAGCTACCAAGCACACAACCATATGACCACAGCCAACATCAAATACAAAGGATCTAACAGCCACTGGTGATTAATCTCTCTCAATATCAATGGACTTAATTCTCCAATAAAAAGACACAGACTAACAGGATGGATGTGTAAACAAAACCCAGCAATCTGTTGTATTCAAGAAACATACCTAAGCCACAAAGATAGACATTACCTGAGGGTAAAGGGATGGAAGACGACTTTTCAAGCCAATGGATGCAAGAAGCAAGCAGGAATAGCCATTCTAATATCTGATAAAATAGACTTTCAACGAAAATTAATCAAAAGAGATGGGGAAGGACACTTCATACTCATCAAGGGAAAATTCCACCCAAGAAGAAAATTCCACAATCCTGAACAGCTATGCCCCAAATACAAGGGCACCCATATTTGTGAAAGAAACATTCACAAAACTTAAACCACACATAGATCCCCACACACTAATAGTGGGAGACTTCAACACCCCACTCTCAACAAAGGACAGGTCAACTAAACAGAAATTAAACAAAGAAACAATATCTCTAACAGAGGTCATGAATCAAATGGACCTAACAGACATTTACAGAACCTTACACCCAAACACAAAAAATTTACCTTCTTCTCAGCACCTCATGGAACCTTGTCCAAAATAGACCGCATAGTTGTCACAAAGCAAGCTTCAACAGATACTAGAAGATTGAAATAATCCCTTGTATCCTGTCTGATCACCATGAAATAAGGCTGGACCTCAATAACAACAAAAATAGAAAAAGCCTACACATACATGGAAACTGAACAATTTGCTACTAAAAGACAGCTGGGTCAGGGAAGAAATAAAGAAAGAAATTACAATCTTCCTAGAACTCAATGAAAATGAAGACACAAGATACACAAACTTGTGGACACAATGAAAGCAGTGCTAAGAAGAAAGTTCATAGCACTAAGTGCCTTCAAGAAGAAATTTGAGACAGCACATTCAAGCAACTTAATGGCTCACTTAAAAACCCTAAAAAAAGAAGAAGCAGACACACCAAAAAGGAGTAGAGGGCTGGAAATAATCAAACTCAGGGCTGAAATCAATCAATTAGAAACAAATAAAACAATTCAAAGAATCAATGAAACCAAGA
>REGO01000397.1:1052088-1072615 GCA_010120015.1 Rhombomys opimus | reverse complement strand
GCAGCCACTTTTGATGTGAACTGATAGACTAAGATCAGAAAGGAGAGGAGAACCTCCCCTATCAGTGGACTTGGGGAGTGGCATGCATGCAGAAAGGGGAGGGAGGGTGGGATCGGGAGGGGAGGAGGAAGGGGCTCATGGGGGGATACAAAATGAACAAAGTGTAATTAATAAAATATTTAAAAAATGCTAAAAAAAATCTAGATGCCTGTTCAGTCATCTAAATAAAACTGGCCACCCCTAAAAATCCTTAAAATCTGAATGGAAGGTGAGAGTAAGTTGAAAGCTGAAACTCCATGTGAGAAGAAACATTCAGTCTCTAGATAAAATGAAATTTATTTTAATTGAATTTATGATTATTTAATAACTATTAAACTCCATATCTTATAGTCATATTATCCTGTATTTTAACACAATGTTACAAAATAGTGTGATTGTTATTTTATGAATAATTTTACCAAACCATCATCGTTAGCATTCTTTCTTACCAAAGACCTGTGCAGTTACATAGCTACTACTCTATAATTCTGAATTAGCTTCTCTTCTATTAAGGAAATATTACACAGATTTTTTAAGTCTATTATAAGGAAATATTCCAACAAGAAAATGCTTCAATGAAGTAATTTGTTGTATTCTCAAAAATAAGCTAACATGATGTGTGAAAATATAAAAGAGATAAATTTTCAAAAACAAAAAAAAAATTGTACTTCATATAAGTAAAAATTGAAACACATGTTAACTTTACAATATTTGATTCATGGTTGCTAAATGCCTAGTAGGTTAAAACTTTTCATAATACTATGAGATTCCTGTTTGTTATTTCTGTGTCTACTTTACATTTTTATGTGTCTGTGCTTTAGTCAGTGGCCCTTCCTTTTCATTTCTATTGGTAGGCTCTTCATTTTTTCAAGGCTACCAGAATAATTCTCCTTGTATGAAGTTATTCAGAAAGACCAAGGGCTAAAGAAATAAATTTGTAAGGACTGAAATAGAACGTGCAGAGGCTAATAAAAATGAACACTGTAATTTATTTTTTAAGAAAAGCAAAATGAAGCCTATAATAGTTTTCTTTGTGCTAATTATTTCACTCTGTAGCTTAAAATTATTTTAGATCTCCTTTTTGCCAGTTTTTTGGAATGTTAAACAAGTCTTTCTTTGCTGTCTATTTAATTCATCAACCTCTTCTAGACACTCTCTTAGACTTTGTGTTTAGGACATAGTGACCTGTGTGCAGTTCTGCAAAGGTCTTGGTCTCTTTCAGACTTATATAAATTATTGCACACTTAAGCCTTTATAAGTATTAGGGTCTTTGGTATATGAAATGCTTTCTTTCCTTTCCCAGTTACTTGCCATTTACCTTCAGCATATATTTCCCCCCATTCTATTATGCTCCAGTATCTTTTGAGTGCCACCATTGTGCTTAAGTCTTTATTGGGTAGCCTCTCACTTTGAAAACAGAGGACAAGATGATTTTATTTTATTTTTTAACTGCATTCATGGTCCAGCTCTTAAAGGATTGTTCAGTTTTTTTTTTTTCTTAGAAACTGAATTATAGAACTTTAAGTAGCTCAATCTATTTATTTATTTATTTTACAAACTTGTAGTAGTAATTTACATGTGAAACTTGCAGGCCCGGTTTAAAATCACAATTGTTTTTACATTAACATTTTTATTTCAATAAAAACATCTTTAGCTTTTTTTTTAAGTTTATCTTTATTTTTTTACTAATGTATATGCATGTTTTTCTGTGTGTGTCTATGATGTCTGTGCTAGTTTTCATGAAGACTAAGCTGCAATTTGGAGTTATATCCCCAAGAAGAGTCACAGGCAGTTGTGAGCCGCCTAAGACAGGTTCTGGGAATCAGACGTAAGTTCTCTGAAAAAAGAGTAAATATACTTAACTACTGAGGTGTGTCCCCAGAGGCTGGTGTCCCTACTCTCATTGATTGCACATCTATTTTCATAAGCAATATTGATTTATAATTTTCCATAATTTTGTTTCCTGATTATGTTGTCTTTACAGAATAAATTGTTTATTATTTACATATGTATGTATCATTGGAGAAGAAGAATGATTATTATTTCTTCTTTATGAAGAATTTTCATGAAAGAATGTAGACTTGGATTTTTAAAATCAATTTGAGACTATATATATTACATATATGTAATTTCAAATGAGCATATTTTAGTATATATATTTTATATATAAATATAGGTATTTAGTATATAAATATATACTTCACAATTTATATGCAATACGCATATATTACATATATACTTAAATACTAAATATATACATACTAAAATATACTCATTTTATGATTTTTGACAAACATTCATACCTAACTTCATAAATTCATACATACATAACTTCAACAAATTACCTGTCAATATTTAACTACCAAAAACTACTTATCTATCTAAAACATTTCCTAATTCTTTCTGTGTGATGAACAAAATAAGTCATACTATATGAAGTCATTTGTTTGAAGTTCCAGGAAATCAATACATAAACAAATGTGAGCAAAGGTTGATTGACAGATTCATGCATCTGATCAAGAAAACTGGTTTATGTAATAAAACAGATGGTGGTTTCATACTAAGACAAAAAAATAAGATAATAAAAATATTTAACTACTTTGTCAGAATACAAACAAGCCAAATTTAAATATATGTGAAATAAACATCTCTTATGTTTATATAATAAACAATAAGGTACAACTAAATAATCAAATAGTTGAAATTTTTTCAAAGCCATATAGTAAGCTGTCTACTTCATTTTATTAATTTTAAAAATGATTATTTAATAATGATGGTTTGATTTTCCCAGTGGAGTATCAAATGGATCTGAGAATCTCTGAAGTAAGTTTTGTCAAACTGTGTACCTAATAAATTACATGACAATGCTGTGAGATCAGAGCTGTGTGACAGCTAAGCCTCTGATACTATCATGCCTTCCCACATTAAACTAAAGTAATACAAAAGAATATAAATGTAAAGGTGATAGTTTTCATCCACTTTTTCTGGAAACATGTTTAAGTTAGAGAGTTCTATGAAAACATAAGACCATGTGCTAACTTACAAGGAGATAAAAGGGATGCACACATGTGCATGAGAGAGAGGAAAAAGAATATATTCCTAAACTATCCCAGAGGGTTTGTAAATAACACAAAAGAAAGAAGAAAGTATTAATTTCATACTGAGTCAGTAGCACGGAACTAGGGCCCACATTTGGTCATGGAGTTGAGCTGGCAGGAAGATATACATGGGCCGACTAACATATTCTATCTGTTTGGCTCAGCTCTCTCTCATAGCAGACACTGCTTAATAACTTGATCTAATGAACATAGCCTCTGCTGATAGAATATGTAGCAATTAATGTCGAAACTCTTCTAACCTGACCCAGGCTGTGGCTCAAGGCAGGCACCTGGGAGAGGTCCCAGCCATGCTGATAACTCAAAGCATATGCCTGACTTTGCAACTGAATTCATTGAAATTTAATTACTCAATGTGATTATATACTGACATCAAACTCATTATTGGCAGGATTGATTATTATTATGCAAACATTTCCATTATTCATTTATTGAAAACATGGGCAGTCTTCCCAGACTGGAATTGAATCCTCCACTTCTTTTCACTTCATTACCTTTTTAGTTGAATATATTTAACTTTCCAAGGTGGTTATTTTGACTCATGTCATTCTTTAACATGATTAAGGTATTAAAATTCATTCATGAAATGGACATTTCTTCAAGGGAAAAAAAACAGCATTATGATGACAAAATGCAGGATCACTCTGTCAGTTCTGCTCCAACAACTCAGGTTATAATCATTTGCTTGTTTGATTATAGACCTTTATAAGAACTGACCTGGTTCATATTTCATTTCTTAAAGTAGACTCCAAAGGCAGCAATCGGTATAATAGATTAGCTGCTAAACTGTGAGTCATAAGGCCATGCTATAAACATTTGTTGAGTGAATGAATGGCTGAGGGACATGGACTCTAAGCTGTCTTATCTAATGGCTTAAACTTGAAATGACATTGACGTTATTGCTCATTCCTTAAAGGAAATAGTCTCTGCCTTCAAGCAAACATCAATAAATACCGTATTCAAACAAAAGCCCATTAAACTCTCATGAACATTTCACACCATTTTATATTTTCATGAATACGGGAAGGAAAACATTTATCTTGCTAATAAAATTCTTACGTCAGCATTTCTCATTTTAAAAAGAAAGATCATCAGGCAAATTCCAGGTTTCATAGCTTGCTATCGACGGTGCTCACAAGCGCAAGTGGAGAAACTAGAAGACAATTGCTCTTCTATTACTATGCAGATGAAAGTCTGTTTGTACAGCAGTATTATTCACTGGTATGGCTAAATCACTGAAGTTCAAATAGCACTACAAATTTTGGCTTTGTCAAATTTACTTCCATGCTGCCTCTATTCTCTCTCATCAGGTTTGAAGAATCATCACTTCAGAGATTAACCTTGATGGGGACTGTAGAACTCAATTTAGGGAAATATGGTAGTTGTCAAGGACATTGGAGTCTACTGTGATGTAGCAGTCCTTGCTTCCCTGTGTGTTTCTTTTTTATGAAAAGCAACATGAGACATTTGGTTTATTTTGTTTTTGTTTTTTCAAATCAAGATTTGAAAAGCAAAATAAATAAACATGAACCATATAATTGGAGGAATGAAGCCTTGATAGGACTTTGATTCACAGAATCCCATGTGTTTATAACAGGAAAATCTGCAGTCTGTGAAAGTTATACAATCTAAATGCATAGAAAGTAATTAAGGCACTTTTACACATAAAGCACCCATTGCCTCAAAATTTTCCTCAGTTCTCTTGCCACCACTTCTCATCTTGATAGAAATAATATTAAAAAATATATTCTTATCTCAGTCCTGAAACGATGGATCTATCTGTTAACTACATTTAAAAATTCATCATTTCAGAGATGAAGCCTTTATTTGCCCAGAGCTGAAAGAGAGAGTTTCTGGGAGGACGGGAGTAGGTACAGACATTTCATTTTCAGACAAATGTTTTAAAATGAGATCATCATCCTTCATTATCATATAGCATTTGAACATCTAAAAAGCTCATTATACGCTTCTAATTACGGAATAGTGTGACCTGTGAATTACATCTCAATAAGTCTCCTTATCTGTAACACAGCTAATACAATCTGAACTCAAGCTGACTGTCACCATAAACACTTCGATATGTACAAAAGCACATAAAAGAGATTTTTTTTTAATGATTAAGGTTTTTTAAATGCTCATACTGAAAGAGTTTTGGGGCCCAGAGGTACAACAAATACGTTGCAGGCATTGAGTTTCTGTTTGAGTATTTCTTTCAGGTATAAAATCTCTGTGTGCCCTATCGGGTCCTACATGTGGCAAAGACAATTTGCTATAAAATAAACTTTTGGGCGCCAGTGTGATAACAACATTCAGCTAGCATACAGTGAACACACAGCATACATACACTGTACATACAGTATACATAGAGCTTACATATAGTGTAGATACAGTGTACAGGCCTGTGATGCCGAAGCGGAGGGATGGAAACAGCTCACCCGAAATAAAGTAAGGCACATTGCATGAGGAAAAACAATGAGAAAATTAGCAAGGAGGAATTATAAAACAAGCAGGAAAAGATAGAAATAAATGTGAACACAGAATAAGGTTAACTTCTACGAACCTGACACTATGTTACTGTGTTTTAGCTGTGTCAAGGATAGGTGAAACACTTCCACACCGCATTGAGTTACAGTCCTGATAAGCAAGTTGAAATGTGAAACGACAAGGTCCTTCGAGCATTGCAAGGATGTTTATGGTGCATTAGCACCATGTTGTTTAGCACAGGTGTTCCAGTAATTGTGGAATGCTGGGGAAATGTGCCACATTCCATTTATCTTCATCATATCCCAAGGTGATACACCAGTAGCAATTTAGCACCTGCTAGAGCAATTTGGCATCTGTGGTATTTACCGAAGTGTCTGGTCTTAAAGGTTGGAAGTGTTATTTTCTAGATCCATATATGCTAGGGAATTATCAAGAATTGGCCAAACCAAGTGTATTGTAAAACCATCTGAGTGAGTGTTATAAAATCAAATTTAAGAAAATAAAACAGTGAATAAAAATTCAAGAACTGGGGTAGATCAGATTATATTTATACCCTTTCTTCTACTGAGAACAAGACTTTATTTGACTATTAAAAGAGGTTATTATAGTGGTTCTTTCTTAACACTCTAATTTAAAAACTTAAAATGGAAACAATTTAGAATATGATCATGTCAATACAATCTGCAGAAAAGCTTCTGCTACATTATCGACCCCGTGTAACGTCAGGTATGTTAAAATGGTCAACAATGAGATAGTCTTAACTATTATCACAGTGTCTCTGTGCTTTTGTTTTTTGACAAAATCAAATATGTTAAGATACATGTCAAAAGAAGGGGGAGACAGAAAGACTTGGAGTGGACAGGAGCTCCACAAGGAGAGCAACAGAACCAAAGTGTCTGGGCCCAGGGGTCTTTTCTGAGACTGATACTCCAACCAAGGGTCATGCATGGAGATAACCTAAAACCCCTGCACAGATGTAGCCCAAGGCAGCTCAGTCTTCAAGTGGATACCCTAGTAAGGGAAACAGGGGCTGTCTCTGACATGAACTCAGTGGCTGCCTCTTTGATCACCTCCCCCTAAGCAGGGGGGCAGCCTTACCAGGCCACAGAGGAAGACATTACAGCCAGGTCCTGATTAGACCTGCTATGCTAGGGTCAGAGGGACAGGGAGGAGGACCTCCCCTATCTGTGGACTTGGGAATGATGGGACGAGATAAGGAAGGGAAAAAGGAATTGGAAGGGGATAAGAGAGGGGGCTACCGTTGGGATACAAAGTGAATAAATTGTAATTAATATAAAATAATTAAAAAAGAAAGATATGTATCAAAATAATTAAAAAGTATGAGTAACAGAACTTGACAAAAAGATAGTAAAATACTTGTCATATGAAAAATTGTAAGATGTTGATTGACAAAAATAGATAATAGACATATAAATTTAATTTTTTTATATTCTTTTTTATTTTTTATTTTTTTAATATTAGTTACAGTTTATTAACTTTGTAACCCAGCTGTAGCCCCCTCCCTCAGTCCCTCTCAATCCCTCCCTCCCTCATCTCCTTCCTGCCCCTCTCCAAGTACACTGATAGGGGAGTTTTTATCCAAAAATAAACTTCAGCTACTATTGAAGTAATATTTCTGAGAACAAACTCTTCATAAAGGTGAAAAACAAAACAAAACAAAACGAAATATTCAACATCTTTTCACAAATACTTTAATGTAGATGAGTAATCTAATATTTAGTATAAAGATCTTTGGATTCAAAATATCTCGTAGAAAGATCTAAGAATAGAAAGCACAAACAAACTTAGTAATTCAGAAGAATGAATAATTAATTCTCAGAAGAATCAGAGAAATAAACACAATCATGAAACACACTTAAGAAAAATATATATTGTGAATCAAGCATATTCCAGATTTTGTAAAATATGTTTATACATTGTCTTACTATTGAGAGAACAATGCTTAGGACTATTTGTACCAAGTCTGAAGTCAGATTCCTCACAGGTTCCCCTAAAGAGAGGACTGAAGTCAACATGGCAGCGGAGATATTCTAGACTGTACCCTGAGGTAATAAATAGTTGGAGAATGAAGTGTTCCTAGAAAATTATGGTGATACTAAAATATAATATGTGATTTTTCATTCAGGGGTATATAAAAATGTACAAATTTAAAAATTAATGTAATAATGACATATGAAACATTAGTTAAATCATTTTATAAATATAAAGAGATTTTGGAAAAATTATTTATGATGTCCATTTCACCTAATCATATTTTTAATCAAATCATGTAAACCAAAACAAATTTTTGGTATCATTAGATATCCAATTAAGATAAGCAGAAACATTTAATTAAAAGATTGGAAATAAAATAAAATGACATTTCTTTTCATAGCTGTTAGAATGTAAGGAAGTATTTAAAAATATATAGCGACATTAAAATATTCATTGACAAAATTTAGCAATATATAAATTTATGTATGTATGTAACTAATAGAAAGTAATTCTGTGTTCACATATAGGAAGGCAATGTTTAAATCACTTACAATACTTGTAAAATCTCTTCTAGTATATGAATTTTTCTAAATTTTTATTTATTTATATTTTAATTTTACTCACTTTGTATCCCCACTGCACCCCCTTCCCTCGTCTCCTCCAAGTCCCACCCCCTCTTCCTCATCTCCTCTCATGGCCGTCCCCAAGCCCACTGACAGGGGAGGTCCTCCTCCCCTTCTATCTGACCCTAGTTTATCAGGTCTCATCAAGGCTGGCTGCATCATCTTCCTCGTGGCCTGGCAATGCTGCACCCCCAGGGGGAGGTGACCAAAGAAGCGGTCACTGAGTTTACATCAGAGACAGCCCCTGCTCCCCTTATTAGGGAACCAACTTGGAGACTGAGCAGCCCATGGCTTCCTTTGAACAAGGGGTCCAGGTCCTCTCCATGCATGGTCCTTGGTTGGAATATCGGTCTCTGTAGCTCCCTCCCCACCCTGCCCCCTTCTCTGGGCCCAGGTGTTTTGGCTCTGTTGTTCTCCTTGTGGAGCCCCTGTCCCCTCTAGGTCTTTCTATCTCCCTCTTTTTCCATAAGGATTCCTGCACTTTGCCTAAATTTGTCTATGAGTCTCAGTATCTCCTTTGATACCCTGTTGGGTAGAGTCTTTCAGAGGTCCTCCGTGGAAGGCTCCTGTTCTGTTCCTTGTCTTCTCCTACTTCCAATGTCTATCCTGTTTGCTCTTCTGAGTGAGGATTAAGCATCTTCACTAGGGTATAAGGATTTTATACATATTTGTTTGTATGTGTTAGTGTTTCGTGTGTGTGTTTACATACCCACACACAAACATTTTTATGGCTAGTGTGTTATTTTTAATAGCAAATACCTACAAGACAGTTTATGGGAAATAGTATGATAAACGGAGATAAAATTAATTGTTGAAAATATAGATAAAAAAGAATCTTACATTTCATAAAAGTTTCTTAAATAAGATTATTTTCAGAAGGAATCCTTATTATAAAGTCTAAGGCACACAGAAGTGTCTAATTTTGTCCATTTTACATATAACCATAGCAAAATCATTGAAAGAGAGACAGAGAGAGAAGTAAAAGCACATGTATGAGTAAAGAACATTACAATCTGTGAAGGGGCTAAGTATAATTTTGATGACATGTTTTGCAGCATATTATTTTAACTATTAAAAACCAAAGTGATAAAATTAGTGTATTTCTAACTATTTGTACACATTTATGTGAACATAAAAATGCCATCAATACACACTGGTGCATTAAAAATTGGTTAGAAGAGGGCATTGAATTTGAATGTCATTTTTATTTTTATTTTCATTTTCCACATGCAAGTTGGCAAGCGTATGTAGAGGTGTGTAAAAGCATACACAGCGTAATGGCTTTTTACTTAGGTAAACTTGTATATTATTTACTGTTCAATAGCATGATATTATAACACTAAGCATGAACATTTCAGTTGACTTGATTTTGTTGTTTTAATGTTTGACAAGCTGCAATCATCATCTTTCCTATGTTTTGTTGAACTGGGGTACACTTACTAACTTTGGATCCGCTTTAACGTTTTCTTCTTTAGGTTTTTGTTGTCATGAAATAGCTCCAAATTATCTCAGTATGGTGCTTCGTGTCAATAGTGCTTTATCTCATGGAAATCAGATCCTTTCCTGCCACAAGCACGTTCATATTCTTCTTCTCCATGGTCTCACTGAAATACACCTATGTCCCTTCAGGAAGTAGTGGTGTCAGCATCCCTTTCATTCCCTATTGTTCCGCTTATAAGCAGCTCCAGTTTCACTTCGGTGTCAATCATGTTTTGTTTCTAGGTTTCCCTTCCACAATTTTTCTATCTGGAATCTTTCACATGGTTGTTTTACTAATATATTAAGTGAAAATATCATGAGATTCAAGAATATAGCACTCCGGCTTTACACCCATGTTACCTTAGTAAATGGTGGACAGTGGCATATTATCAACAAACTTTGTAACAAGTGATATTCCTGACAGAGGCAGGAGAATCAAGAATTTAAGTATAGCCTGGGCTATATAGCAAGTTTGAGGCCTTCTTTTATACAAGATTTTCTACTGTTACCCAGGCTGATCTTGCCTCCATACCCTCCCTGGTTTACATGATTTCCCAGTTTCATCTCCAGAAACTGGGACTATAGATTTTTTTAATTAAATTTTTATTTTTTTATTAATTACAGTTTATTCACTTTGTATCCCTGCTGTAGCCTCCTCCCTCATTTCCTCCCAATCCCATTCTCCCTCCCTTATCTCCTCCCATATCCCTCTCCAAGTCCATTGATAGGGGAGGTCCTCTTCCCCTTCCATCTGACCCTAGCTTATCAGGTCTCATCAGAACTGGCTGTATTGTCCTCCTCTGTGGCCTGGAAAGGCTGCTCCCTCCTCGGTGGGGGGAGGGGAGGGTCAAAGAGCCAGCCACCTCATTTCACCACTATGTCCACTTCTTTTTCAGTGATGCAAGGAAGCATTGGCTCTCTACCTGGTTACTCATGAGTAAGATGCTCTTAATCTTGGAAGCATTATTCTTGATTAATACCCAAGTTTGCATTTAAAGATTGACAAACAGACATTCTTTTATATGGTAAAAATGTTAATAACTTCATAAATAGCAAACTGTAAGAAGGACTGAACTCAACAGATGAAAGGTCACACTTTCATGCCACAGTGTCCTCTGGACAATACTGTGAATAAGTCAGACCTGAAGAATCTACATTCTTTGAATTAAAAACAAAAACAGAATAGAACTTTTAATATTGCTTTCTGAATTAGGTCACCTATCCTAGGATTTTATTGGGACTTTATAAGGTTTACTTAACTCCGTAGTCTCAGTGCTCTTTGAACAGTATTTCTGATGAATTATGGATGGGAAAAATACTTTCGAAATATTTATAGGCCTCAGATGAATTATTCTGCTTCTTGTGAGCAATCTCCAGTAATTTTCTGTCAGAGAATTCATAACAGCCATGGAATTAAAGTGCCTTTATGAAAAACATCCTGTACTTGGTGTGTTGTTTCTTTGATTGGGGAAATGTGTTGAATATCACTGTCCACAGAAACATGCAATTTAATCACAGATTGCATTCTGAGAAAAATGACTGAACTTTTGAGTAATGAGGGAAAATGCATTTCTAAAGACTATTTTGGTTTAAAATGTTCTTAAAGAAGAACATTTAAAACCTGAAATTTCATGTTTTTATGTTTTTTTCACTTTCATTGAAGAAAACAGACTGACATTTTGAAACTTGTGGGATTTGTTCTTTAACAAACGTGCAAAACTCATAAATTTGTAAAGAAATAACAGTCTATTTTCCATTGCCAATGATAATTAGAAAAAAAATGTATTTATTAGCTATATTATAAAATATTGAAATAAATAAATGTGTCACTGAAAGTTCTCACTTCCCTTGTTATTGTGGTCAAATTCCTGTCCTGTAGCGATTATTGTGGTCATGTCATGATTGGTTTGTACTCTTTGTTAGCTACTTTTCTACCACTGTGATAAAATATCATGACCACCAGAACTTGTTCACAGGTTATAGCATGGGAGCACAGATACTCCTATGCCCATGATCAAAGATCTGTCATCCTCTCTTTAGGAGAAGGTTGTGCTGCTCAACCCTAGCCAAGCAGCTCTGAGGGACACACATGGAACAGTGAGGGACAAAGGGGACACCCGCCTGTCCAGGCACATCAGCCAAATCAACCATGTCCACACATGTCACAGCCCTGTCACCTTCACATCTGTAGTTCTGGTGAGTGGTGATTTTCAAAACCTTTTTCACCTCTGGAAATACTGTGCTGTGTCCTTATAAAATGTGCGTTTGTGGTTGGGATGTACCTCTGAAGAGTCCCTGAGCTCTGGAGCAGTCCCCAGCACGGACAACCCATTCATCTCTAGGATCCGACAAGTATTTTGACTCTGTGTTATTAGTCTTTAAACATCAGTAGCATTCTGAGCATTAACTTTAAATCCACCCATCCCTATAATACAAAATGCTAAGAATATTCAAATAATCTTTTTAAGAATAGTTTTGTTTGCTGTCCTTCAAGCACCACTATTGCTGTCAATCACTTCTTTGTGTGCCTTTTCCATCCCATTAAAGAGCTTCATGGACTTTTTAAAGAACCACGAAGGACAGCCTCTTTACATCTTTGTATCTTTGGGAGATTTTTTTTATCCGTATATTCTTTCATTTATTCATACCAGTTCTTTCTATGGTGCTAAGTGTAATCTTGATACAACTAGCAGGTACCCAGGACAACCTTGTAACTCTGATCCTCCTGCCAGAGACAGCTGCCATGCAGAGTTCTTTGTCATAGTATGCAACATCATTCACTGCTTTTGTTGGTATGCATATTTGTTTTTCTTTCTTTTATGATTATGATTACAATTATTATTTACAGTTTATTCACTTTGTAACCCAGTTGTAGCCCACTCCTTCATTTCTTCCTGGTCCCACCGTGCCTCCCTCTTCTCTTCCTTCTCTATTCCTCTTCCCTAGTCCACTGATAAAGGAATTCTTCCTTCTCTACTGTCAGACCCTAGTCTATGAGGTCCCATCAGGACTGTGTGGATCCTCTTCCTCTTTGGGCTAGCTAGGTACACCAACAGGGAGGAGTGATCAGGAGCACACAACCGAATTCATGTCAGAGACTGACTTTTCTCCCCTTACTAGGCAACCTACATGGAGACTGAGCTGTCTGTGGGCCACATCTGAGCAGGGGGTCTAGGTCTTACTTATGCCTGGTCTTTGGTTGATGCATTAATTTATGAAGGCCTCCTGGGCCAAGGTTTTTGTTTTTGTTTTTTTCTTTTTGGCTTTGTTGGTCCCCTTGTGTGTTTTCAGTGCCCTCTGGGTCCTTCTATATCTCCCTCCTTTAATAAGACTCCCTGTACTCTGTCCAAAGTTTAGCTGTGAGTCTCTGCATCTGCTTTGATATCCTGCTGGGTGGAGTCTTTTAGATAACATTTGTGATATGCCCACACCTTGTTCTCTCTCTTCTCCTATCTTGATTTTTCTTCTGAATGAGAATTAAGAGTCTTCCCTTAGGTCCTCCTTGATTAGTTTCTTTAGATCTGTAGATTTTAGTATGTTTATCCTATATTATATGGCTAATATCCACTTATAAGTGAGTATATACCATGTGTGTCTTTCTGCTTCTGGGTTACCTCACTCAAGATGATCTTTTTTTGTTCCATCCATTTACCTGCAAGCTTCATTATTTCCATGTTTTTATTTGGAATTAAGGTTCCAGAGGGTTAAGAATCCTTCATAATGGGGAGGTGTGGCCAAAGTAGCCATGGTAGCTGCAGCAGCATGCTGAGAACTGAAATCCTTTAACATAGCACTGCGAAGGGAGAGAGGAAGAGACAGCAGGGGGTGGGGGCATAGTGGTGAGGTAGAGAGAGACAGACAGAGAGAACTAGAGATCACTAGAATGGCACAACACAAGGCTTTGAAACCTCAGAGCCTTCCACACAGTTCTCCCACCCAGGTCCTGCCTCCTAAACCTCCCCAGTTGAGCAGAGACTGTCATAATACATGAGACTATGGGGAACATTTTCATTTAAACCACCACATTTCCCTTCACTGGTCATTCTAAATCAAGCCTGAGGAATCTTGTTCACGAGCAAATCTTCAGGATCATCTACTACTTGTGACAGAATTAATAATAACCACATTTTTTTTTCTGAACTCAAATCAGTTAGTGGCACACCTCTGATAACATGTACATACTAAAATAGATACTTAAGGGGTTATCAGCATGCCACATCCTATCTCCTGCTTCTCCAATTTCCTTCTGGGCTAATAAAAGATCCATAAATACATTATTCAATAATGTGCAAAACAGTAGTCCAGAACAAGAGGCCATCAGTTAGTGAGGGAGTAAGGGGAGATATGGGAAGAGTTCAAAGGAGAAAGGAAAGTGATATAATTATATTTTAACTCAAAATAATAAAAACTGAATTGCCAGAATAAACAAAGTATTTACTTAACCTCTACCTCCCAAAAGTAATGAAGTTAAGAAAAAAACTGAAAACCTAAGTACCCTTCTTTCTTTTTATTAATTAATTACTTAATTTATTTACTTTACAGCCTGATTTCTGTTTTCTCTCCATTGTCTCCTTCCAGTCCTTTCTCACATTTCTTTGTTTTACATGTTTAATCTAACAGTTTATAAACTACTCACCAACCAAGAACTGTTTCTTTACTTGCTTCTCTTTTCTATCCTCACTTTATTTTCCTAAATGAGGTTTTCTTCTGTTGTGCTAATTACATCTTCCTGTTTACTCTCCACTCCACTGTGACTCTGACTTTGAAAAGCAAGACTGATTACATAATTTCCTGCCCTCCAAACACAGTCTCCACATCATCTGCCTAGCAAACCAGATGCATGGCCAGACCTTCTCCATTCACAAATCTGGTAAAAGAGAAAAATAAATACCTTGAAAATATTGTCTCAAAGAATTATGCAAAATTTTGGGGACAACACATTAATGAAACATGCTTATATTGTAATTGTCATTTATTTGGTAAAACTGTATTCAGGACATTATAGGAGTCAATATGCCTTTCATTTTATTTAATTATTTTTTTTTAAATTTTGATGTCATGCTTATGTATACTGAATGGTGATTATATTTACACACACCCCTCTCACACTGCCCTCTCTCATCCTCCTCTCTATCCTACTCACTCCTTACTTTTCCCTAACAATTCAATAAACAAATAAATAAACAAAAAGTCCAAATTCATAGGCAAATACCAGTGAAGATGAAGGTTCCATATAGATAATTACCTTTCACCACTGATAAGTCCCTTCACTCACTTTTGCTTTAAAAGGAACAGTGCAGTCTTGAAAATACAAAAAGTTGGAAATACACTTACAATTAGTGAAATACAGTTACAATTGTGGAAGCTTAAAGATTACAGGATGATTCAGTTGAGTTTACTATCTTTAATATTGTGACAGAGAAATTCTGAAATTATGTTTTTAAATTACCTATAAATGAAATAAATAAATAAATGAAAAACAGTAGAAAAGAAATACAAATGTAGATGGAAGAAAATAGAGATAGAGAGAGGAAAGGAAAAAGGAAGGAATGAAGGAATAAAGGAGGAAGAGAAGGATGATGGAAACTAGGAAGGAAAGAAAATAGAAAGAAAGGAGAAAGGGATACAAAGAGGTAGAAAAAAATAAAAATGGAATCAACTAAATAGATTATTGTGTAATCAAATAAAAATTATAAAACATGTGTCATCAAGACTAGGGTCAGCATGTGTTGTCACTTGAGTTTTTGATCTTAGCCATTCTGATGAGTGTAAGGTGAAATCTCACGGTCATTTTGATTTGCATTTCCCTGATGGCTAAGGACATTGAGCATTTCTTTAAGTGTTTCTCTGCCATTCGATGTTCCTCTATTGAGAATTCTCTGTTTAGATCTGTACCCCATTTTTTAAATTGGATTGCTTGATTTATTGTTGTTTAATTTCTTGAGTTCTTTATATATTCTGGATATTAGCCCTTTGTCAGATACAGGGTTGGTGAAGATCCTTTTCCAGTCAGTAGGCTGTCATTCTGTTCTGATGAACCCTCCTCCACTGCTGGTAGAAATGTAAACTTGTACAACCACTTTGGAAATCGATCTCTTGCTTTCTTAGACAATTATGAATAGTACTACATCAAGATCCAGCTATACCACTCCTAAGCATATATCCAAAAGATGCTCAAGTATACAAGGACATTTGCTCAACCATGTTTGTACAGCTTTACTTGTAATAGCCAGAATCTGAAAACAGCCCAGATGCCCCTCAGTTGAGGAATGGATACAGAAATTGTGGTACATCTACACTATGGAATACTACTCAGCAATAAAAAAAAACAAAAACAAAAACAAAAAAAAAACAGGGAAATCATGAAATTTGCAGGCAAATGGTGGTAACCAGAAAAGACAATCCTGAGTGAGGTATTCCAGGAGCAGAAAGACACACACTGTATATACTCACTTATAAGTGGATATTAGTCATATAATATAGGATAATCATACTAAAATCTGTACCTAAAGAAGCTAAGCAAGAAGGAGGACTCTAGGTAATATGCTCAATCCTCATTCAGAAAGGCAAATGGGATAGACATCAAAAGAGGGTAAAGCAAGGAACCTACAGGAAGACAGGAGCCTACCTTAGAGGACCTCTGAAAGACTCTACCAGCATGGCATTAGAGCAGATGCTGAAACTCATAGTCAAACTTTGGGCAGAGTGCAGGAATCTTATGAAAGAAGGGGGAAATAGAAACACCTGGAAGTGGTGCTTTCTCAGACAACTAGGAATAGCGCTTCCTCAAGATCCAGCCACACTGCTCCTAGGCATATATCTAAAAGAGGCTCAAGTACACAAAAAGGACATTTGCTCAACCACGTTTGTAGCAGCTTTATTTGTAATAGCCAGAAGCTGGAAACAACCCAGATGCCCCTCAACTGAAGAATGGATGCAGAAATTGTGGTACATCTATACAATGGAGTATTACTCAGCAATGAAAAATAAGGAAATCATGAAATTTGCAGGTAAATTGTGGGACCTGGAAAGGATCATCCTGAGTGAGTTGTCCCAGAAGCAAAAAGACACACACGGTATATACTCACTCATATAGACATACAACATAGGATAAACCCACTAAAATCTGTACATCTAAACAAACTAAGGAAGACAGAGGACCCTACCTAAAAGACTCAATCCCCATCCTGAAATGCAAAGAAGATGGACATCAGAAGAAGAAGAAAACAGGAAACAACCTAGGAACCTGCTACAGAGAGCCTCTGAAAGCCAGAAGAAGAAAACAGGAAACAACCTAAGAACCTGCCACAGAGGGCCTCTGAAAGCCTCTGCCCTGCAGACTATCAAAGCAAATGCTGAGCCTGATGGCCAACTGTCAGGCAGAGTGAATAGAATTTCATGTAAGAAGTGGGAAATAGTAAGAGCTGGAGAGGACAAGAACTCACAAGGAGAGCAACAGAACAAGAAAATTTGAACACAGGGAATTTCCCAGAGACTCATACTCCAACCAAGGACTATTCATGGAAATAACCTAGAACCCCTGCACAGATGTAGCCCATAGCAGTTCAGTGTCCAAGTGGGTTACATAGTAATGGGAAGAGGGACTGCCTCTGACATAATCTGATTGGCCTGCTCTTTGATCACCTCCCCCTGAGGGGGAGCAGCCTTACCAGGCCACAGAGGAAGACAATGCAGCCACTTCTGATGAGAACTGATAGACTAAGATAAGAAAGGAGAGGAGGACCTCCCCTCTCAGTAGACTTGGGGAAGGGTATGCATGCAGAAAGGGGAGAGAGGGTGGGATCCAGAGGGGAGGAGGGAGGGGCTTATAGGGGGATACAAAACGAATAAAGTGTACTTAATAAAAGTTAAATAAAAAAATTCAAAACAAAAGACCTGGAGGGGACAGGAGCTCCATAAGGAGAGCATCAGAACCAATAAATCTGGGCACAGGGGTCTTTTCTGAGACTGATACTCCAACCAAGGACCATTCATGGAGATAACCTAGAACCCTTGCACAGAAGTAGCCCATGGCAGTTCAGTGTCCAAGTGGATTCCATAGTAATGGGAACAGGGACTGTCTCTGACATGAACTGATTGGCCTCTCTTTGATCACCTCCCCGTGAGAGGGGAGCAGACTTACCAGGCCACAGAACAAGACAATGCAGCCAGTCCCGATGAGACCTAACAGACTAGGATCAGAAGGAATGAGAGGAAGTCCTCCCCTATCAGTGGACTTGGGGAGGTACATTGGTGGAGAAGAAGGAGGGAGGGTGGGATTAGGAGTGGAGAAGGGAGGGAGCTACAGCGGGGATACAAAGTGAGTAAAATTTAATTAACAAAAATCAAAATTAAAATAAAAAAAGACTAGGGTCAGATGGAAGGGGAGGGGAACCTTCCCTATCATTGGCCTGGGGGAGGAGCATAGGAGAAGAAGAGGGAGGCAGGGTGGGATTTGGAGGGAATGTGGGAGGGGGCTACACCTGGGGCACAAAGTGAATAAACTGTAATTATTATAAAAATAATGAAAAATTGTGAAACAGAAAAGGAAATGTGTATGGAGGATTCAAAATAAAGTCTAAATTGATTTCTAAACACTGATGCTTAAAAACTGAAACAATGTCTTTACAGTTTGGTTAAAAAGCTAGCACATAAAAATGAATATGAAAAAATAAGGAAATTATTAAGAACAGAACTTCACTAGGAGAGTGTTAGCCATCTTCTCATTGCTGTCTCTTGTAGTGCAGATCAGAGAATAAATAGATTCCAATGTGCTCTCTTCCTACATTCTCCCAAGACTCAAGTGAAATAAAAGCAGAGGTAGACCATTTAGCTGAATATTTCTGACTACCCTCTGTTATTGGAACTCCAGTCCTTCCTGATGTAGAGCTCCATGTCCCTGGGTTTCGTAGGGGCACTCTCAGCCTTTCAAGTTGCTCTTGTTTATTCAGTTCTAAGGTATTTTTACCATCATAGTTACCAGTCTAGAGCCTGGCATTCATATTCCTCGATATTAACCCACTCTCAAACTTTGTCTCTCTGAGATTCAGTGTCTGCAGCCAACTGAAGCAATCTATTTGCTCTGAGGATCTGGGAGAATGATATTAGGCCAATAATATAGCATCTCTTTTTTGGAAGTATCTGTGCCACATAAGAGAGGAAAGGGGAATCAATGCATCGCATTTGTAAGTTTCATCCTCATTTAGAGAAGAAAATTATAAAAGAAAGAAGGCCATGGAGAGTCATCTTCAAAATCTGCCTAACATGAAAAATAGTTTAAAGTATACTTAATAAAATTTAAAAAGCCTGAAAATATAATCAAATAGTAACAAACTGAGTTAATGACTTGAAATTATAGTCTAATAATGTCACCTAATTTGTTGAATTAAATAAAACATCAAAAGATCTTAATTCTGAAGAACAATTGAAGTAAGAGTATTACACTCTTTATAGTTATAGGAGTAAACTTAGGAGTTGATCTTATTGATTCAAAATTAAGTTTTTTTCAAACAAAATACTAATCAATAATAATGACAGTAATTAATAATTTAAAAGTGGAAAAGAATTTTGATCAATTGCACAGTATATAAGGAATGTGTAGCAATAAAGTAAATGAACAGAAAGTTCAAAGTAACAATATAGATAAAAATAATTTATTAAAAGAATTAAAAGCGCATACACAGTGGTTAATTTTTAAAACAGGTATTATTAAGAATGCGTGTATATGCATTTGTGTATGTGTATGTGATGATTTTGTTTGTGGCTGGGCATGCACATGCAGCTGTGTGCATAGGAAGATCAGAAGGTAACTTGGTAAAGTTCCTTTGATCTTTGTATGAGATCCAGTATCGAACTTTTGTCATCAGGCTTTTGTGGCAAAGCCTGTAAACTGCTGAGCCATCTGGACCTTCCTTCGTTAACTTTTGAATCTGTCTAGCCAGAAATCAAACAGTAATAAGCTGAGCAAAAATTAAATATTCCAAAATTAACATGAGGAATATCATCCTCCTAAATGAAGAAAATGCATCTCCTTAATACATGCATATGACCACTGCAGTTAAGATCAATAGGTTGAGAAGAGCTGCGCGACCCAGTGCAACAGAGACTGGGAACCACTGTCTGGAGAGGACCCCACAGGGAAGGAAGAAACCGTGCTGCTGGGGTCACCTAGGGAAAGTCTAGCAGACTGCAGATTGCAAACAGGCGAGTATGCCCAGACATCACAGATCCGGGCCCAAACAGGGTGCCCAGAGTGATTGGAAACTCAGCTCCCGCAGACTAACAGGTGGGCGCACACTCTGGCAGCCCAGAGGCCTGCTTTGTACCAACTACTCCTTACAGACAGAATTGTGTGCCCCAAGACACCAGAGCAGTACTCACCCGCCAAAGATTGCCTCTTGGGTTCTGGGGCACAGAGCCCCAAACCTCAGACCTACAAAAGACTGGGAACCCTGAGATCAACCCCCAGACTGCTCCAAGGGGCAACCAGTTATCCCTAACAAAACCGACCAAACCACGGGACACACAGGATACAGCAGCTGATCACTAAATTTACAGCAAGAAACCCAGAAGAAGGGCAGCTGTCTCCAGGACTTCTCCCGGTGAGAGGAGAGCCCTCTTGACTAATCAGGACCACAGTTACCCCCCAGGTCTCTATGCCTGAGGTGAGCTGTACCAACTCCTGAAAAACACCGGCCATCCAGTGACTATACCCAAAAAGCTGAGAAGGCTTCCTTCAGGAAAAACCATCTTCCTGCCAAAGGGATTCTCTCCACTACAAGAGTCCAGGAA
>REGO01000397.1:986500-1047083 GCA_010120015.1 Rhombomys opimus | reverse complement strand
CTCCAACCAAGGACTATTCATGGAGATAACCTAGAACCCCTGCACAGATGTAGCCCATAGCAGTTCAGTGTCCAAGTGGGTTACATAGTAATGGGAAGAGGGACTGCCTCTGACATAATCTGACTGGCCTGCTCTTTGATCACCTCCCCCTGGAGGGGAGGGGAGCAGCCTTATCAGGCCACAGTAGAGGATAATGCAGCCACTTTTGATGTGAACTGATAGACTAAGATCAGAAAGGAGAGGAGAACCTCCCCTATCAGTGGACTTGGGGAGTGGCATGCATGCAGAAAGAGGAGGGAGGGTGGGATTGGGAGGGGAGGAGGGAGGGTCCTATGGGGGGATACAACATGAATAAAGTGTAATTAATAAAAAATTAAAAAATAATAATACTGTAATGAATGTTTAATGACCATTTATTGAAGAAAATACATACACAAATAACAAATGACTAATAATTATTGCTATTAGCTACTCAGTAGACAAGTTTACACATTATTTAGGTACACAGCTGGTTAGAAGCATTGAAAAGCGTGAACTCTGATGTAAGTATGGAACTAAGGAGTATCTATGTTTGTGTTGTGAATAGGCTTTAAAATAAAAATTAAAAAAAAAGATCAATAGGTTAAAGAGCCAGTCAAGGTTTGTAGCTGCAAATAAATAATGTTTATTTATTATTGCAAATAAATAAATAATGTTCTTAAAAGTCCTATAAACAATTTTATACAATTTATTAGACGACCAACTCAGTCAGAGACTTCATATGTATTGTAGTGTGTAAATTCATACAGGTGGATAGACTCAGTGGCAGGAGCCTGTATTACATCACACAGGGAGCAGAGACAGAAGAACAAAAAAAAAAACCAAACAAACAAAAAAAACAAAAACAAAAGCAAACAAACAAAAAAAAACTTTGTTTCAAAAGATAATGTCACATTAGATGATCATAAACATTTTAAGTTGAAAAAAAGAGGGAGATTTTTAAAAAGAGTTTAATGAACTTGGTTGTGATTGCAAAATTCTTTGCGTGTTGTGTGTGTTCACATGCAGTAGCTCTGAACCTGGGTAGTTTTCCTAGAATCACTGTTTTACTGTCAACGAATCTACTTGCTTTACACTTCTCAAAATGCATTTTATTCCCAGCACTGAAAATCTTTTCCTAACAATATTTTTCCTTTAAAATTTCCTTGAAACTTTGGGGTGTTTCTTTCCTGCCTTCATGACTTTCACAATTTGCTGAACACTTCATTTGTGAGTTTATGCTTCTGCAGCACATGGGACAATGCCAAAGCAACAATTTTTATCAAAACAAGTTTGCAATGATGCACTTTAATCTTAGTGTAAAGACATCTCAGAAGTTGCATAACATCCTGAGAGCACAGGTGTAGCTTTTTTTTTTTTTTTTTTTTAGGTTTATTGACAAAAGCTATGTAACCTCATAAAAATCCATATTCAAATGCAAAACAATTTTCCTCCACAGCTGCCTCAAACTCTAATCCAAGCAATCAGTGAAGGATTGTGTGAGGCCCTAGATGAGTTCCCATTGGACTTGTGCAGCAATGGGAGCTTCTCAAAATGCAGGAAGACTGCGACATTCACAGGTTCTTTAAGACATGTGTATTTTGCTCCTAATTAAAATGAAATATTGCTGATTTTCCACACCCTGCTCCACAGGTATCAGACGTGTGCAAGAAGTGAAAGAGGAATAACATTTGTTAAAAACCTAAAATGTGTGAGCAATGCCATTTTTACCAGTTATTATAGGTCGGAGGCTCACATCAAGTGATGTGTTTTGGTCTCAAAGGATTGCCTCAAACATTAAAGCACGGTTGCTTCCCACTTCATCTTGTCCCTCAGACTTTTAAGGCATCTTTTACTTTATATTTATGCACTTATATAATAATCCATGAGAAAATTGTGACCAGGCTTGATAAAGGAAAATAAAAAGAAAAATATTCTCTGTTTTTAAATATTTAGTGCTGCAGGGATTGCCATACTTGTAAGATTACCCAGAGTATAGCAAGCACACATCACCGAGCAGTACATAGTAGGAAAATTTTAGTTAATGTTCAATGAATCCACTTTGGCATGCCAAGCCAATCCATGCCCTGTTCTTTCATTGTTGTACTTTGGGACCCATGATCCTTTCTTGATAGCTTCTCCACACCAGTTCTTCTCCATCTAACATTCACATTATATCAGGAGTCTCCTTGATGTTTTGCTCATACTGATCTCCTTTTAACCTCATAAATTTCTGACTAATACAATGCCCCTGAACTGTTTAATTGTGATTCTCCAGAATATGAAAACAGTAACAAATAAGGTGTTTTTAATCTCAATTTATATTCTAAAAACTTTGAAATCATGTATCAGGTCATACAAAGAACTGATATAAGTGATGCAGATCTGGAAATAAACAAGATGTCCAAGCAATTTGCCATAGATAGTTTATAACACACCACAACACACATTAATCAGTGTCTGGCATATCCCCCAAAACTGATATATAGTAGCAAATATAATTGCTTATTTTATATTTCTATCCATGCTTAGAAGCAAACAATTTTTCTTGACTACAACAAAATTGTGTCAAATTTTCAGCAAAGCTATTATATTTGATGATCTCTCTAAAACTATACAATAAAGTTGTGAATGACATGTATGAACTTTATGAGAAGAAAGGACTTCAGCTTGAAACTGTGAATCATGGCACATCTTTTCTACTTGTTTAGGAATCCCAGAAACACGAGAAAGTCGTCCACAGAAAAATGTTTAAGATGTTAGCTTTTACTGATTACCAAGAACAGATTGTAAAACATGTTACATTGTACATAAAAACATTTTTAAGCAGGGAACAGGATCTTTATATGTGTCTTATTTTCATGACTACTACTCCAGTAATCACTCCATACAGCATAATTTCTGTTTTCTTCAAAAACTGACACAAACTCTCTATCTTGCTATTTTTTATTTTTACTTTTGAAAACTTAGTTAAACTCCCAATCAAGGAGATTATAAAGCTCAAAGTCCAATCCACTGAAAAAGTAAAGTGAAAGAATGCATGACATAAACCAACAAGAGATGATAAAGGTCCAGCCCAGGAATGTTCTTTGGTTGGTAGTTCAGTCCCTGTGAGCCCCCATGGGCCCAAGTTAGTTGGCTCAGAAGGTCTTCTTGTGGTGTCCTTGATCTCTTTGGTTCTCTCAATCCTTCTCCTCACTATTCCTTAAGACTCCCTAAGCTCTGTCTTTTGTTTGACTGTGGGTCTCCGCATCTGTTTCCATCAGCTGCTGGATGAAGCCTCTCAGAAGACATTAATGCTGGGCTATGTCTAGAAGCATAGCAAAATATCATTAAAGTGTCAGGGTAGGCTGTCTCCCTTGGGGTGGGTCTTAATTTGGGTCAGTCATTGATTGTCTATTCCCTCAATCTCTATCTTTATCCCTGCACTACTTGTAGGCAGAACAAATTTTGGGGAAAAGGTTTTAATAGACCCTGATGGAATTATGTGCTTTCCTTCATGGCCCATGCTCTTGTAAGATGTTTACATCCCTGCTAATCTGGCAAGGCCTACTATTTCAGGTATCACTTTAATTCTTGTTTTACCAAGAACAACTTGGTGGCAGTAATAATTAAGCATCAGTTTATGTATATCTTTTGCTTTTTCTGTTATTGTAGTGTATTCTATATCAACATAGTTCTTATCTTCACAGTATATCATAGTTTAAGATTGTATTCATTGTTTTAGTTTATTTATTTTCATCATTTAGTAATTCATGGAATTAATATTGAGTATAAAATAAGGACTTCTTGTGGATTACTGTATAGAACTAAAGTGGAAGACAGAGTATGGTACTGATATCAATTAAGGAAATCCGACCTGTTATGTTTTCATATGGTTTATTATGTTTCATATAGTTACATTAAGCCTATAGTAATAAAACAAAGAGAGCCATAAGTAGATTTTAAATAGACATTGTTAAAATATAATATAAGATGTTATTTAGTAAAGCTGGGAAATCTCTGTTGTAGGACTCAGATGTTATATGATGACATTCTTGGCCTTGTAGTTGGCAGAGCTGAGTCTGATTTACCTCACAGCTGTAAGGTAGGTATTTAATAAGTATTCAGGGTCTAAGATGCTTCATGATAATCTGTCTTTATGTTTGTAATATTCATGCTCTTCACAGTCAATGAACACTGTAGAATGTCTACTAGAGCTATAAAGTTTTTAATGGGGATTTTCAGGTTTTTTTTTTTTCTAAATGTATACTATTCTATGCTGTGCTTCTACCTTTTCTTTACCCCACAATCCACTATGAAATAGTCCAATTAACAGTGCAATGGCTAATAGCTTTAATAGTTTTTTTATTTATTCATTTTGTTGTAGCCCCTGCCTTTGTCTCCTTCCAGTCCCACCCTCCCTCCTTTTTTCCCCCCTATCCCTCTCACTAGACCACTGATAGGGGCAGTCCTCCTGCCCTACTGTCTGACCCTTGTCCCATCAGGACAGTATGGATCCTCTTCTTATGTGGGCTGGCTGTCACCCAACCAGGAAGAAGTGATCAAGGAGCAGGCAACCGAGTTCACGTCAGACACTGTCTCTTCTCTCCTTACTAGGATACCTACTTGGAGACTAAGCTGCCTATGGGCTACATCTGGGCTGGGGTTTATGTCCTCCCTATGCATAGTCTTTGACTAATGCATCAGTCTCTGTAGTCCCTCTGGTACCAGGTTTTTTTTTTTGTTTTTGTTTTTGTTTTTTTTGTTTTTGTTTTGTTTTGTTTTGTTTTGTTTGGTCTCTTTATGGAGCTCTTGTCCTCTCTGGGGCCATCTATCTCCCCCTTCATTTATAAGATTCCCTGTGCTCTTTCCAAAGTTTGGCTGTGAATCTCTGCATTTGCTTCAATCTCCTCCTGGTTAGGGTCTTTTAGAGGACATCTGTGGTAGATTCCCATCTGTTCTCTCTTACTGCTTCTGTTGTTTATCCTGTTTTTTCTTCTGAATGAGAATTAAGGTTTTTCACAATTAACTACCAAATTAAGGGACTATTTAGATAAATAGACTATTAAAATAACCTTATTCATTCATATTGCGAAGCTTCATTGGGTAGTGTCCTCTTAAATAATTTTACAAAGGTAGAATCACTGAAAGAAAAAACACTATGAAAATGTTTATAGTCTTTGAACTTCATTGCCCCAACATTTTCAAGGGAGGTTGAATAAATCTTTCCCGTGCCAGAAGACCCGGGGACAATTGTGAGATTGTGCCTTCTGTACATGACAATGATGTTGCTCCCATGAATCATCAATAATACAATTGCCTGCACAGTACCACAGCAGTTCCTGTGGATATACCAACACTGGTGGGATTAGAGGAAGTTCAGAAGGCCCTACACATTGTTGAAAAACAAGACGCAGTCAATGGCTGGTGAGTCATTTTTCACCAAGGATAAGCTTCAGCTCCCACAGGTTACTGAAACCCAAGTGGTCAGGCCAAAACCCACACACATAAATGTAATTGCAGAAGATGTGGCAGAGGAATGTGTAGAAAGTTTCAAAAGGAGAATACGAGGGGTAGAAATGATACAAAAATGGTATATGCAGGTATGAAATTATTTTTCAATTTATTATTATTATTAATTATTACAATGCAGTCACTTTGTATCCCAGCTGTAGCCCTTTCCCTCATCTCCTCCACATTCTTCTCCACCTCCATATTCCTCCCCTACTGACCCTAGCCTGTCAGGTCTCATCAGGACTGTCTGGATCCTCTTTCTCTAAGGCCTAGTATCCGCCAGGAGGTAGTGATCAAAGAGCAAGCAATGGTGGGAATCTAAGTTTTTGCAACTACTTCAGAAATAAATCTGGTGCTTTCTCAGAAAATTAGGAATAGTGCTACAGCAGACCCAGCTGTACCTCTCCTGGGCATATACCCAAAGGATGCTCCACTATACAACAAGGACATTTGCTCAACTATGTTCATAGCAGCTTTATTTATAACAGCCAGAACCTGACAACAACCTAGATGTTCCTCAATGAAAGAATGGATACAGACAGTGCGGTACATTTACACAATGCAGTACTACTCATGTATGAAATTCTACAAAGAATACAACCATAAAAGGAAATTGTTGCTGCCATGAAGACTCAGCACCATGCACTATATAAGTGACTTTACTGTCATCATTTACTAGAATCTTTGCAAATTTCATAGGCCAAAAAGTGACAGCTAACCAGAGTTCTAATAATTAACTCTTGTACGTTTTCTAAATGATAGTGTTCATAGCTTCATGCATTATTTTTCTATACATGAAAATTCTTTTCCTGAGTTTCCTAAGTACTTTACTCATTTTCCCACTGCTCATTTCTTTTTCTTGAGGATTAACTTCAAGCATATTTTCATTATTTGTAATATTTGTGAGTAATGGTCCATTCTTCATCTTTGGATTGTGGAATGAATATTAAAGAGAGAGATCCATTTATTTCACACATTATGAAGATAGCTTATTTCTCCATGTTTAGCAACTAAAGAGATACTTAAGAAATAAACTTTATAGATTGTCAAACTGTGATAGTAATAATCTAAAACTGTCATCAAAATAGCAGCAAAAATGAAATCCAAAGAACTTAATTCTTAAATTTTCTTTCATTTATTGATCTGTTCAGTTATTTTAAACTAAAGCCAGTGAAATGTAGTTCATTACCAGCTATGTGTGTGTATGCACTATTCAATGTTAACCCTTGTTCAATCACTATAATTAAACATATGGAATGAGAAAAGTAAGCATTCATTTTTACAACTATTTATTTAGCATTTGACAGGAGAGGTGAGTTCTGGAAAAAAAATCAGCAAATAATGTATAATCATTCCTGTCACTAAGTGTAGAAGGAAACAGCAGTATTAATTTTAAATTGAGTGGTATTCCAAGTGCTAGCCTTAGAAGAAGGCATACAATATTACAGGGTTAAGTAGTGTGTGCTCCTTCTAGGCACAGTGCCCACACCTTTAATCCCAGCACTGAGGGGGCAGAGATGGGAGGATCTCCGGGATTCCATGCCAGCATGAGCTACAGAGTGAATTCCAGGCAAGCAAGTGCAACACTATCTTGATGGAGAGAGAGACAGACAGAGGCACGGGGCTGGGAGGTGGGAATGTGCTTGAGTCAAAACACTTTGGAACTTCTTTGGTTTTTGTTTCTTTTTGTTTCTTTTTTGTTTTGTTTTTATTAATATATTTATTTAGTTTACATTGCAATCATACCCTCCCCTCTCTTCTTTCCTCCTAGTTCCTCTCTCTCACCTACCCTGCCCTGCATCACTCCTCTTTCCCTTCTCAGAAAAGGCGAGGCCTCCCATGGATATCAAACAGCCCTGACACACAAGTTGCAGCAAAACTAGGTACATATTCTTCTACTGGGGATACAGTTAAGGGAAAGAGATACAAAGGCAGGCAAAGGAGTCAGGAACATCCCCTACTTATGCTTTAGCGTCCCACATGAAGACCCAACTACACAACTGTTGCTTATGTGTAGAGGGCCTAGGTCATCCCATACATGCTCTCTTGTTGCCAGTTCAGTCTCTATGTGCTCCTTCAGGCTCAGGTTAGTTGATTCTGTTGGTTTTCTTGTGGTGTTCTTGACTCCAAATCCTTCCTGCACCTCTTCCACAGGATTCCCCAAGCTCCACTTAATGTTTGGTTGTGGGTCTGTGCATCAGTTTCCATCAGCTGCAGAGAGAAGCCACTCTGATGACAATTATGCAAGACTCCTGTCTTCAAGTATAGCAGAATATCATTAATAGTGTCAAGAGTGGGCTCCTGCTCGTGGCATGGGTTTCAAGTTGTTTGGGCATTCCCTTTAGTTGTGCTCTATCTTTTACCCCTGCACATTTTGTAAGTAAGACAAATTGTAGGTCTAAGGTTTTTTTGGCTGGGTTGGTATCTCAGTCTGTCCATTGGAAGTCTTGCCTGGTTACCAAAGATGGCTGGTTCAGGCTCCATACCCCCCATTGATCAGAATCTTAGCTACAGTCACCCTCATAGTTTCCTGGGTGTTTCCATTGTCTTAAATTTCTAGCTTGTCCCTAAGATATGTCCCCAAACCAGTACTCTCTCCCTCTGTCTGCTCCCTACCCAGTCCTTCTTATTCCCATCTGCACTCTTCCCACACCTGGTCCCCTCCTTTTAGCCACCCCTCCCCACTTCTAATCTATCTACCCTGATCTAAGTGAGATTCAGGCCTGGCCCCTAACCTTGGGCCCTGCTTGTTACGTAGATTCTTTAGGTCTATGATCTGTAACATGATTGGCTTTTACTTTACAGCTAATATCCACTTATAAGTGACTATATACCATGTTGTCTTTGTGGGTCTCGGTTACCTCACTCAGGATGATCTCTCATAGTTCCATCCATTTGTCTGCAAATTTCATGGTGTCCTTGTTTTTCATGGCCAAGCAGTATTCTATTGTGTAAATGTGCCACATTATCCTTATCCACTCTTCAGTTGAGGGGCATCTAGGTTTTAGGCTATAATGAGTAAAGCTGATATGAACATAATGTAAGTGTCTTTGTAATATAGTGGACCTTCTTTTGCTTATAAATTTTAAAAGAAGAGAATGAATAGAAATTAGAGAAAGAGTGAAGTTGATTAGAGAAATAACACTGAGGGACAAAGTACAGAGGTACCTGGAAAGGCCAGGATAACAGGTCACTTGATATGTCGATATTAAGTGTATACACAAGGAAATAATACTAATGCAGCAAGAAACTATATGATGATCACATATCACTTAAATTTGCATATATGAATAATAAAATTTAACTTCTATCATGTGGATTTGGGAAACTTTTTGTAACTTTCTAGATAAGAGAACTGCATAAACAGACTTTTATTTAGAAATACTTATTTTGTAACAGTGTATCAAAATAAGTTTGAGTAGCATCTATAGGGTTTGATCTGAAACTGTGACTTTAAATTAGTTTAGTCAGGACATACCAAGTCTTCTCTCTTTCCTGTTAAAATATATTTCAAAAGTGCTGAGGTAACTATTGAGCCCATGCAAGGAGAAAACATATAATTTATTGTTTAAACTATAGGTACTTTGGTAAATGTGAATGATTGTTATTAGCAGGTTGACAAGAATATACCAGAACTCCTCTGGGCAAGTAAAGAGAAATGGTAATTTTCTCACTAATAACTACATTTATCATTTAAGATCTAATAGAAAATTTATTCACTCTGTAAACAAAATAACTATATGGAAATGAGGTATTAAAGATAGGGGAGCAGGGAACAATCAAGTGAGTAGCCTTTGGATAGATTAATCTAGGTGAGTAGTTAGATAGATATGTGAATATTAAGACACCAATTTAAAACCAGTAGCATGAGGGATATTGCTCCTGCTGCTTGGAGGATGGTAATGGACCTGCAAGTCCTGAGCCCTTCTCCTTGATGAAACTGTCTACAAAGGAACTAATACTATTTGTTTCTTACCTGAACAGATGTTGTTCAAATAAATGGGTATACGCTATTTTCACTTGTAACAGTACGGAATAAGAAAAAAAGTTATTCCCTCAATATCTAAACTTTCAAGAAACAGATCCAATTTAACAATTGCTGTGAGCCTTGCTTCCTAATTGAGCTATCGATCTGTATCCTTCAACTAACATACAACTCTCCTAAAGGGAAAAGGAGTGTATTTGCCTAATACACCCCTCTTGACAATAGGTTGTCATTCAAGCCAGCAGTTTAAGAGAGCTATCTTTCTGTAAAGAGATAATTCAATATTTAGTCAGGAACAATCAATCCCCATCATTTATAGAATAATTATGGAAGTAAAGATTTCATATAAGTAATTATTAGTGACTACATCTATATTGGTTGCACATAAGTCAAAAGTGTGTAATCTGTTAAAAGATGTTATTTTGAAAATAATTCAAATTCAATTTAGAGAGTTGATCACATGATTTTATTTACTCTATTGAAGTTCATTGACATGAACGGAATTTGAATCTGGTTAATTTTGGTGTGTGATGTTTTTCATTTGCAAGTTTTTAATAATAAAATAATAAAAGGAAACAGATTAATAAATATATCCACAAACATGCACATAAACAAATGAACACTACTACTATACATGTGTGCATATGCTTATTCAATAATTTAATTTTAAATGACAGTTTTGCTAAGGAATTGCCAAAAATGCAGCAAACACATTGCTTCACAGAAACATCTGTAATTAATTTGCATTCATATTTCCTCCTGTGTTTTAATCAGCAAGTGGATGCTAAATAGACTACATTTGTTTAGACATTTTCAGTATTTTGCTTTCAATATTTGTTTGTCTTATCTCTCTATCCAGGAGAAAGTTCAAGCAATATGTTATTCAGCTCTGATGATAACAAAATCCCATCCTGGATGGTATCATTGGTTATTCATGCAATTCTGTTTGTTTGTTTTTGTCTTCTTGAGACAAAATTTCTCTTGGCTATCCAGACTCATTTTGTAGACCAGAATAGCCTTGAATTCACAGATATCTGTCTCCACTTCCCTTAGTTCTGGGATTACAGGCATGCACCACCACTTCTGGCTTATCATTAATTCAGTTCTAAGGAAAAAAATAGTTCTATAACATAAAAGGTTGCCCTACTCAAGGCTTGCAGGGAAAAGTGACATTCACCTCTCGATTGTGAGAGTGCTTGACCTTGTGCATTCTTTTTAATGTCTTAGAAAATCTCATTTTTTACATTTTTCCATAAAAATGAGAGCAATTTTAATATAGGAAATATTTTTCTGCATATTTCTTCCCATGTCACACTGTAAACGCATCATTCACCCCTTTAGTCTTTGAGCAAACATTTATAAAGCAGTTTATTGTGCACAGGAAGCTAGGCTATGGCCTCAGAGGAACAGTGCAAGAAGTCCATTTAACAACATTGTAATGGATAACAAAGACTCTGACAGGAAAACAAAAGCTAATTATCATCATCAGTGTCTTGTATTTGCAAGCCAACACACACTTCTCATTACAGACCAAGAAAGAAACTTTGGGCAGAGTGCTGGAATCCTTATGGAAGAAGAGGGAGATAGGAAGACCTGCAGGAGGCAGGAACTCCACAAGAACAACAAAGCCAACAAAGCTGGGCCCAGGGGGTCCTGCAGAGACCAATACTCCAACCAAGGACCATGCATGGAGAGGACTTATACCCCCTGTTCAAAGGAAACACATTGGCTGCTCAGTTTGCAAGTGGGTTCCCTAGTAAGAGGTACAGGGGCTGTATTTGACATGAACTCAGTCAGTGACCAGCTCACCTCCCCCTGGGGGATGCAGCCTTGCCAGGCTACAGAGGAAGATGATGCAACCAGCCTTGATGAGACCTGATAGGCTAGGGTCAGATAGAAGGGGAGGAGGTCCTCCCCTATTAGGGGACTAGGGAAAGAGCATATGGAGAGAAAAGGGAGGGTAGGTGGGACTGGGAGGAGATGAGGGAGGGGGCTGCAAAGGGGACACAAAGTGAATAAATTGTAATAAGTAAATAAATATATTAATTAAAAAATAAAAATGAAACTTCAAAGGATGAAAGAGGAAGAGACAGAGAGGGAAAGAGAAGAATTAGGAAAAGTTCAAAGAAAAGGGTTTTATTTGAGCACTGACTACAAGATTCAGGGCAGAGACACTGAATAGAATAACACAGGAAAGCACACTGCATAAAAACTTATACCTTGTTGAGAGCTTACAAAGTCTGGCTTTAATGGCATAAATAATACTAAGTCTTGGAGAGATTGGGGATACAAGGCTCATATCTAAACATAGTAAAGGCAATATACAGCAAGCCCCTAGCCAACATCAAACTCAATGGAGAGAAACTTCAATTAATTCCACAGAAATTTGGGAAAAGACTGCCCACTCTTCCCATAGCTCTTCAATATAGTGCTTGAAGTCCTAGGCAAAACAATAAGAGGACTAAAGGAAATCAAGGGGTTATAAATTGGAAAGGAAGAAGTCAAAGTATTATTATCTGCAGATGATATGGTAGTATACACAAGTGAAAGTATCATTCTTTGATACGTTCATATAAAATATATTAATGATACTCACATTAATTCCTCCTCCCAATTCTAGCCCTTCCTCTCTAACCGCACTCCACTTCTTTATCTCATCTTATTTACTGTTATTTTGTTTTTTAACAGACTAGTTTACAGCAGATATCCTAGGCCTTCGGCTCTAACAAGCTTTTGGCCCTTCTCTTCTGTGATCTTTCCTGAAACTTATGTGTATGTGTTGTGTTGTGACTGTGTTACTCAGGACAAGCATTCCATGGTTGGTCTCTGCATTCTGACAAGTGATGGCTTTCAGTAATAGTCTTGGTTTGCCGTTAAAAAGAAGTTTCTGTAATGAGAGGTGAGAGATAAACTTATCTTTTGTAGGAGAAAATGCAGACATGGCCTGGCAGGCAGCCTTCCTGGCACACTGCATGGCATACCATGCCCCGTAAGTCAGTGCACTGAATTCTGAAGGAACTTAAGTAGCTGGTGCTGGTCTATGGAGAAGTCAGTACTTTCTGTCTCCTTTAATGACTTTTCCACAGAGAAACTCTGGTGGCATGAGTGCTCACTGTCCCATCAGAGATAATGTGCTAACCAATCACAGTCTATCGGCTTCCACTATATAAGTAACTGTTCACATACAATAGAAACAAATGCTGTTTTCTGAAACTGTCTCTGGAGTGGCTGATCTCTGCTCCCTTTACCAACCCATGGACATTGCAGCTTTGTGGAAGGAACACATCAGTAACAATGGCAATCTTCCTATAAGGAAAAGCATATTTATAATGCAATCATAATTTTTATCATATCATAATTAATAATACTTTTTTATAATGGAAATTTTACTGCTTTAGGAAAATGACAGTAGAAGGCTCTCCTCTAAGTTGTATGACCTCACCAGCCACTGGTACTTGGACAAGTTTACAGTACCAGGCATGGATTATTTCCTATTATTCAGGGCTTAAGACCAATGAGGTGGCTTTGGTTACCCTTGGCATATAAGTACCACTGCTGCATCTTTTGTAATATCTTGCCATGCTGCTCATTGTTTTGGTTGGTGGATTACTCCATATCATGGGCCTGAAGTGTCTGGCATCTTCAGCAATAGGTTTTAATTTTCTTTATCTGCATGGCACCAGGGCCAACAACAATACTCTGTGCTGTCTTGGGGCTCTCCAGTACTCTCCTTACCAGTAGGTTTGTCATGCCTGGCATAGGGACTTTTGTTAAATAGTCTATACATTATAGAAGAAGCATTATCACCCTTTGTGACATGACTTCAAATTTGTGTGTACATACAGGGTACAAACACACACACACACGGGGGGGGGGAAGAAAAGAAGAAGAAGCAGAAGAAGAGGAAGAAGAACAAGAACAAGAATAAGAAGAGGGAACGTAACTTTAAACAAAAATAAAATTTATATGGTCTTCTATGGCCTTTTAAATAATCTTAGTGTGTTTTTATTGCTCACTCCTTTCCTCTCCCTCTGTGTTGCCACTGTCTGTCTGCTCTAGGCATTTTTCCCACATACTTTTCACATTTCCCTTCCTAGCAACCATGTCCTATTATTCTCTTCTCTTCTTCTTCTGTTACCCCATGAAACTGTGACTTTAAACTGACAGTACATCTAAATTTGTAACTACATTCTAGTATTCCAATTAGTGCAGGTAGCTAGTGGTATACTCTGTAGCAAAAGCAAATGTTGATAGGTTTGTACTTTGTCATTTTTTATTAATATCCAATTTTGAAAGTAGAATTTTAAAAGATGTGCTTAAACAAAATAAAAGAAGCACCATGCCTCCAAAATAGAATCAGTAACAACAACGAAAAGAACGCATTATATATTTTTTTTCAAAGAGCTATAGGTTTTTATATCAGATTTCCTGTAAACCAGCATCATTCTTGGGATAAAAGCTCTTGTTGTAAATAGGAGAACCTGTTGTCTGTGAGTGTGCACACTTCATAAGACAAATTATGCTTGTAACAGGAATGTACAACTGAAGGTTCACCGTATTATAACATCAACCAGCATATACAAGCCAATCCAAATTTTGTGCTTCAAGTAGTTGAGGGTTACAGGAACAACTTGCACAAGTGTACAATTTTTTAATATTTATTTTTTATCATAAGAATGTCATTAGAAGCTTTTTTAACTTGTGGGTTGGTTCTAGGAACTGAACATGGGTCCTCTTCAATACCATTGATTTCTCTGAACCATTGAGCTCTCTCTCCAACCCCCAATTTATAATTTTTATTCATCTCTGAAGATTATGTTCAGTACACTATTTCTATGTTTTCCTGATGTAGTGATAAACTTTTAGTACTTCAAAACACTAAACTAACATCATAGTGCATAATCTACTATAGCATCGATGGATGTTATTTTTTCATTCAAATAAAGGGCTTAGTAACTTACTCAGAAACTTTTGAAAGGATGCTATCCTGTAAAATCCATACAGAGGCTTGTTGGAAAAAGCAATGAAATAAAGGTGTCATGGTCACTGAAAACACTTTGACTGCAGTACCAGAATTAAGGCCATATGCATTCATCGTGTTTCTTCTATAAAATCGTTTACTCTGAAAGCCAGGCCCTCTCTGCTGAACACAGCAAAACCTAAAGCCTCAAATACACTGCCATAAACCTGCTGATACATTGTAGGAAAGACACTGAACTCAAGCCCTCAGGTTCACATTATACGGAATATCTAACGCACTCCGGGCGACCTGTATATTCCTACAGTCCAATTAAACTCATAAAGTAAGGCTAACACATAAAAGCATCTCACAAGGTCTTTCACTGAGTACTAAAGACAGAGGAAGAAAGGTAAAGTAGAAAGGCATTGATTGTCACATGTCAGAACTATTCTAAGCTCATTAAGGGCTTCATGGCTAATTCTCATTACAACATGTAAAGAATCACATGCCTTTAATTTTTTAGAAAGAGAAACATGCATCAATGAATTATTCCAAGTAATGTAAAATATCAGGGAGCTGAATTTCTAAACAGGGTTAGTTTGATGCTAATATCCAGGCATTTATAACTGCTTAATAAGATTTTTTTTCTATAATTAGTTGACCTCTGGTTGCAACTAAATACTGAAAATGTGTACAAATGGAAGTCACAGTTGGTGTTCTGAAAGTGACAGTCAGAAATATAAAAGTTAATGAATCTATGGGCCCAAATATTCCTCTCATTGGCAGTAATGGAGAAGCCATTCTAGGCTCTGTGATTTGGTTAATTAGCACACCTCTCAGGAGGTAAAATTGATAGCCTTCAGCCTGGTATGTTTTAATGCCACCTGAATCATGCTGTTATCATTTTAAAAGTATACTGCCTGCCAAGAACCATGGCTGAATCCACATAATTACCTGAGTGCCATAACTACTGTACTATTTTACAAAGTATGAAATAGGAATATGACAATTTTGTTTTACAGTTAATGTTAAGGATTTCTATAGTTTATTATTACCTTATTGATAATGGAATGTGCCAATCATCTATAAATAGGAGTTGATAATATAAATATAACCATCACAGCAAAGGTATCAGATAGAAATCTGATTGATAGTGTATGTTGTAACAAGCATTGTCACTCCTACTTTTCCAATGAGCAAATTGAGAGCTGAGTTACAACATAATGTATGCCAATGCACACAAATTTTAAATATTTAAGAATCAAGAGCAGATGGCATTACTCCTGATATTTTTTTATTTTTTTAAATTTTTATATAAATTACAGTTTATTTACTTTTTATTCCAGCTATAGCCCCTTCCCTCATTCCCTCCCAATACCACCCTCCCTCCCTCATCTCCTCCCTATCCCTCTCTAAGTCCACTGATAAGGGAGGTCCTCCTCCCCTTCCATCTGACCCTAGTTTATCAGGTCTCATCAGGACTGGCCACGATGTCCTCCTCTGTGGCCTAGCAAGGCTACTCATCCTTAGTCCTCTTTTTCACTTGTTACCAATTTCAAAGAGAAGAATTTCTCATATATGTGTGTGTGTGTGTGTATACATATACATATACATATTCCAACATATTCATTAATGATTTCGGGAAATAAAATTAAGTGGCTACCTCTTATTTTCAGCATTAACATGAATACAGGAATGAAAATGTTATTCTGCAAGTACAGGCATGTTCTACCAAGCCTGATGACCTCTATTTGATTCATGGCCCTCACTTGGTGGAAGTAGAGAACTGAGTCGTCTAAGTTTTCCTCTGAACTTTCCACTTGCTTTGTGGTATATGCACACACACACACACACACACACATATAAATAGATAATGTTAAATATTTATTTAAAATGAGTATATGTTGGATTAATATTTCAAGCATACATTGAACCTAAAATCATTCTAGTATTCCGTTTTAAGTCATGAGCGGTTGCATGTGAAAAAAATGCCTGGATTCCAGCAGGTAAAGTTCAGCATTCTTATAATAGGAACAGAAGTTTGAATATGAATTTTTTCTTCTGAGATTAATTCTTATTATTTAGTCTTTGAAAATATCATACATTTATCTTCATCATCTCCAACCCTCTCTCTCTCTCTTCCTTCAGCTCTTCCCAGGAGTCTCATCTTCTATTAGTTTTATTAATGAATGTAATTAGTGCCACCCTTATATTCATGTGTATGAGGTCATCCTCTAGGTGGACAGAAAACCTATCAGTGGCCACACTGCTAAAAGCAAAATTTAACAAAACAAAACAGAACCAAAGTGACTCTCCCTCCTCCAAAATCTACACTTCAGGAGCCTTTCCTTACCCAATGTTGGAATTTATGATTGGTTTGATTTTGTGCAGGTTTTGTAAAGGAAACCAAAGCTGCTGTGGGCTCATGTGGGCTCACATCACTTCTCCTCACTTTCTGGCTCTTACATGCTGTCTGCCCATGTCACTGATGATGTTCTAGAGCCCTAAGGAGCAGGGAGATTGGTATAAATGTCTTATTACAGCTGACACGCATAGTCACTTCTCAGCTATTTTAGTAATAAGGCATCTCTGCCTTAACCACTACCCACTGCAATAAAAAATTTCCAAGTGACCAACGTTTGGAACAGCACAAATCTATGAGATAAACAAATGTATTTAGAAGGAAGTTTGACAACTGGGCATTTAGAAAAGCATCAATAGTTTCTCCACTATGACCTATGACTTCTCTATAATGGATTTTCATCATTTCTATGGTACAGAATAAATTATCTATTTAGCAGGCTTTTTCTCTATTACACCAGTGGGCACATCTTGCCTGGCAGGTTTGAATTATACTATGCAGGGTGTAGGACTAGATAAAATCTTGGCTTGGGTCCTGTGACTCTGGCTAGGGGAGGCTAGGGAATGAAAGACAGATATACAATACACACATACGGGGAAGGTTGGATCAGGTGGAGTTCTCTAATGCTGTGATCACCTAGAATATTAGCATGTTTATAAATTACTGCAAAGTGGGGAAGGGTTAGCTAGTATTCATAGGAGATCTGTGTAGGTGCACAGTCTCAGGCTGTAAACATCCAGGAGGAAAAGACAGAATTGCTAGTCTTTTCACACCCTGATCAATTGTTCATATAACACTCAAGTTCAGACTCCCAAGGAGAGCTTTGTCAATTTTGAGCCCTGTCTATATAGGTAATGGATTTCCTTTTTTTATTTTTTTATTTTTTTATTTTTATCAGTTACATTTTATTAACTCTGTATCCCAGCCGTGTCCCGAACCCTCATTCCCTCCCAGTCCCTCCCTCCCTTCCTCATCACCACTGTGCCCCTTTCCAAGTCCACTGATGGGGGGGGGACCTCCCCCCCATTCATCTGATTCTGTTTTATCAGGTATCTTCATTGAGTTCCTGTTAGAAATGGATATCCTAATTGTGCATGGGTCAGTTGTTCTTGGAATCTTCAGGAGGTTGTGCCCATGCCAAAACACACATTCTCTCAATATTTCACTCGCTCAGGGTTTCTTGTGCTCTCTGCAGCTGATATCTCCTCCAACCTAGGAGCCTGGATAACATCTTCCAGAACTATGAAAGCCAAACCAAAGGGCGAGGCGGGGGTCCAAGTCAGATCACTAATGGTTTCTCTGTGTCTTGTACCCAAAATGTGTGGTTTCTTTTAAAATAGGGTCTTACCCTCTGGTTTTGCTGGGCAACCAAGAGTAGTGACAATAATCTATTGCTGTGAGTGCTACTGGAGCCTTCCTAACAACAGCCATATAAGGAGGTAACCTGTGCTGGAACTGAGATTTTCATCTAATAATCCATATTTGTTGGGATCAAAATTATCCACTAATGTGCAGTAACTCTGTTCAAACTCCTTTCTTTAATATATGTATATAATATGAAATATAAATTATTTATAGTACAGGTATATTGTATTAATTTACATATGTAAATATGTACAAATAGGCCTACAAACTAGTGGAGCTTCAAAAGACTTCTTCATTCATCTTTTTTAAATTAATTAATTAATTATAGTTTATTCATTTTGTATCCCAGCTATATTCTCCTCCCAATCCCACTCTCCCTCCCTCATCTCCTCCTATGCCCCTCCCCAAGTCCACCAACAGGGGAGGTCCACCTCTCTCTCCCTCTAAACCTAGCCTATCAGGTCTCATCAGGACTGGCTTCATTCATCTTAAGTTTGGCTAACTTTGCCTCTATTCTTCTTTTTCCCCAAAGCCTTTCCCCAGACCCACTTAAACCATTAATTCCAAGTATATTTTTTTGTACTTACATATCTTCTATTATTCCTCTCTTCCTACTTTTTTGTTTGTTTGTTTGTTTGTTAACCATGATTGCACTATCATAAGTACCTTCTCCATACCTACTTCATTTGGATCAAGTTTTCCCCTGGCACCTCATTTCCTCATCCATACTGCCTGACTAGCTGCCTGAATTATTCTGTCCCCACTGTCACCACTCTCTACTTTATCCCACCTATGTTATATTGTCCTCTCTCAAATGCATTCCCCCATACCAATGTTCTGTCTCTAATTTCCTGGTTTCCCCATGCACCCCATGTACCCCATTTACCCCATCTACACAATAGATTTAAAACCAGAGCCTTTATCTAAGGGAGAAAATGTAGTATTTGGTTAGTTTTTGTTTTTGTTTTTGTGTTTGTGTTTGGTTTTGTTTTTGCTTAGGAGGCCATACTCAGTATAATTTTGTTTTTGGTAGCATCTGAAATTTTTTATGGTTTCAGTTTTTTTATACCTGAATAATATTCCATTATGTACAACATATTAGGTTTCACAACAGAATTTACAATGGGATTTTAGTTCTAGATGTCCTGGAACTTGCTTTGTAGACCAGGGTGGCCTCAAACTCAGACTCTGTCTCCCAAGTACTAGTACCAAACGCATGCACCATCACACTAGAATATACTGGGATTTTCAAACAGAGTTCAGGTCTGAATTTTTAAACATATTTAATCATCAATGTTAAATACATGAATTTGTCAAAGTTCATAAAGTGTATAACTATCAGGCAAACTAATGTCAACTAAGAACTTTAGGTGATAATGATAAATACTGCCAGAAGTCCATTTATGGTAACAAATGTGCCAAGTGTCCATGTTGGAGGAAATCATGCAAGTATGCGGGGACTCAAATTCTATTTAATTTTGATCTGAACCTAAAATTTCCTTAAAAATAACTGATTAAAAACTAAAATAGGAATGAGGATGAGGCTAATTAGTATTTATCTATCATGTAGAAAATCCTGGATTCCATCGCTTGTGTAATACATAATGGGTGTTGGCTCTAGGTCTATAATCCAGACCTTTGAAGACAGATGTAAAAAGATGAGAAGTACAGGTCAGTCTTGACTTAATATAGTTTCAAGGCCATCCTGGGCAACATGGCAGGGGGTGGGAGTGAAATGGCTCATCAAGTAAAAGTGCTTGTTGCCAAACCTGATAATCTAAATTCCATTCTACTGCCCCACATGGTGAAACAGAAAAAGGACTATCTCAAATTGTCTTGATCTCCTCATGTGTTCTGGAGTGCACAACATGTGTATACACACAAAATAAATAACTGTTAAAAAGGTAGGGAAAATTAAATAGCAATGAAAATTTTAAAAATCATCAGTGTTCAGCAACTCATTCCACTTTTAGTACATGCAGAGTGTTGGTATAATGTTCTTTTGAAATTGTATACACCTTACCCTTGTTCATTCAAATGCAGATTTCTCCCCCCACTCTCTGGTTTCAATCCGGATATTGCATTGTGAAATTCTTTCTAAGCATCTTGTCTCAACTATTGTGTAAACAGACCAAAATAAAGCAACTAGACATAATGTTGAGCTGGGAGGAGCCAGAGGACAGGAAAGAGGGGAGGAGCTAGAGAGCAGGAAATGAGTGGGAGGAGAAGGGGCGAGAGGAGAGCTAGGAGAGAGAGCTGGAGGAGAGATCTTTGAACTATGTGGAGAGATGGACTGGACCTAAGATATCACAAAAAACAAGTATAACGTGGGAAATCTAAATGTTAGGAAACTATGACGGCTTGGAGGTTTAGGATAGAGTAGCTATTGCCCAGCATTTTGTTCTAGGTTAACTAAATAAACCCAGTGTCTGTGTGGTGATTTGGATAAATAGCTGCTTAGGATTAACAGCAGCATTACTAAAAGATAATTAATAGCAAATATTAAACACCGATCACAACAACAGATTTTCACTTATAGAAAAAATAGTTTACCATCAACATTGAGTCAGGTTTAACCACAGTAAAGCAGTTGATGAATATTTCTAAATATGATAATTGATTTTTTATTTGTATCTAACACCATAGAACTTATAAATATTCACAGTGATACCCAAAAGGAAGAAGAAAATGACATGAAGACACGCAGAGCTATGGATACCAGAGGGACCAGTTTAATTAGTCAGTGAACAGCTTCCAGATCCCAAGAAACTATAATGGTGAGAAGAAAATAGTAAATTAAATTTTTTTAAAAAAAATTGACAAAAATAGTGTTAGTTGTTTTCATATCATTTTCCCTTGATAAGGAAAGTGAGAAGAGAGAGAAAGACAAACATGAATGTGTTTGTGAGTGGTGAGCAGTGTGGCCCACTGTGAGGAGGTGGTCTTTCTACATTGTGCTACTGCTGCTGTTATCAGCTGAGCTCCTGTGGCTAGAGTTCTACAGCACCAGAAACGCAGACTATTCCCCACAGCAGCCCTCTTCCATGAGGGTGAACATTTAAATCCTCTAGAGTTTAGGTTGCTTTGCTTCTGCTTTCTGTGTAAAATTCTTGGTTGCTATAAGAACGTTTGCAGAAAAGGAAAAAGAGAGAGAAAGACATGTTAGAATCCCAAATAACATGGGAAAAGCCAGGTGAAAGTACATTTAATTAATTCAGCACATTTTATTTAAAGAACATTTAGAACAGTCATTTGAAGCCATAGAGTTCCATGTCAGCTGAGAAGCCTATGACTTCTCCAGTTGTGTGAGTGTCAAGAAGACAGTTCCAGAACTACTTATGGCCACTCAGAGGAAATTGGTGTCCTCTTGATTGGTGACATTGTAATGATACCCAACAGTTACTATCTGTTCTGTGCCATGAACTCTTCTAATCAGTAGACAGTGTAAACTCGCTCCCATATTTAGGTTCAAAGGAGTATCTTATTGTGGACAGCACAAAATCCATTACACATATGCGTATGTAATTATGCATGTGTATTTTACTTCTCATGTTTATATTCAAAATAACAGTTTGTTCAACATTAACGAATCGTTTTAACAAATAAAATTAGAAATTAACACTCTTCTTGACTATTTGATTCAAAAAGGCACTTTTCTACCCTAGAAGTATTAACTTAAAAAAATAAAATAAAAAATACAACTATGTTATCTGATTTTAGTTGATCTATGCTTTTATAACATATAAAATCTATATATTAGTATGAACCAATCGCAAAGGAATAAAAAATGTACTTAAAAATCTCTTTTCTTACATTAAAAATAAATATGAATATGTCATCATGGATAAAGTATAGTGGAAATCAAATTTTAAAGGAATTCTATTTTGTGATATACAGACTTAATTTCAAATTATATACGACTTTGTTGTCATAATCATTCTAGTTAGTGTGCCAAGGTGGGAATGCAAACTACCTATTGAATATTAGACCTTGATATGTGTCTCTCTTTTGCTTATGCTAGCAATTTTCAAGCCTAGTTTCCAAGCCCACATACTGAAAAACAAAAGTTTAATTATTTGTTCATCCTATGGCCCCTGTGGGCATTGAGATATTCTGATTGGCTACAGCTTCCATTGCATTGTAGTAATCTCTCTATAATGGTTTAATTTGGATCAGAACAGAGACATTCTCATAATCACACTCATAGTCACTTGCACCTTTTCATTGTATTTGTCTCCCTTTGCTAATAGAGTGTCCCTTAGGGAAATTAACACAGTTATAGTCCTGTTTTCTTCTTAAAGAGTTTTAGCTGGTATTTTACCCAGGACCCTGAGAAGAATCATCAGCTACAAGGTAGCACCTCAATCAATTCCCCTAAAGTAACTGTGAGGCTTTCTCACTCAGATTTTGCAGGTGTGCACCTCAGAAATGGAGAAAAGTTCCTAAGAACAAAGAGGTCTTGGTGCTGAGGAGGATTCTTTCCAGAGAGTTGCAGAACTCACTTGGATAGGACATTCTTCTAGACAACTATGTCAATTTTCATATTTTTATGCCTAGAATTACTGGTAGATTTTCACTTATGGGTCTCCCTCTGCATCTGATGCAATATAAGACTTAAAAAAAAGCATTATCACTGTCTGTTTTGTGTTACCTTTCTAGTTCCTACAGAGGCAGGGACCATTGATGATTCTGTATCAGTAGACTAGTCTCTTCTTCCTTCCTGTTAAGAGTCTTTCTGTAAGCAACAATTAACAATTAAGCCTCTATTTGGAACCATATTTTTGAGTTCCATGTACTATTGTCCAAACCTCACTTTCTAACTGCAACACCCCAATCTCAGTTTACTTATGAATATTAATCTACATGCCCCAGGTTCTTTTCTTCCACGTATTGGAGTCCTTGCTTTGAGATCTCCATGTTGGCAAACCACTAAAAATGATCATAAATTCCTACTTGCAACACACATGCAATATCTGTGATTCATTCTTTAATGGTATTTCTTAAAGATTAATTTATATTCTTCCTCCTAAATTTTTGATTTTTGTATTTTCACGTTATCTATTTTGTTGACATATTGATACATGCTTGAAGATTCACTTTAAAGACTATGATTTTTTTCTTTTTCGCAATGGTGTTATCCACCTTTAATCTCAGCATTTAAGAGTCAGAGGCTAGCCTGGTCTATAAAGCGAGTTCCAGGACAGCCAATGATACACACAAAGAAATCCTGTCTTAAAAAGAGAAAGAGAGAGAAAGAAAGAGAGAGAGAGAGAGAGAGAGAGAGGAAGGAAGGAAGGAAGGAAGGAAGGAAGGAAGGAAGAAAGAAAGAAAGAAGAAAAGACTGCACAATTTGTGATGTCAGTAATATATAATATACCCACTGACTGAATGTATTAAAATTAATTTACAAGTTGATTGATGTCTTTATCAAAGGATATTTGAAATTCTTAGCCAGTCTACCATCAAACACTTTCTATATCATGTCTAGAATATTTATATTCTTATTTATATTTACCTATATATTTCAATTTAAAGTTTCAAAATATTGGTGTCATCATTTTGATAGATTTCAATGCTATAAGCTTTAACTCCTCTGGCCTTCAAAAAGAATATTTTAAAATATTCTTCATAGAAGATAGCAATATAAATGTGGTACTTTTATAAATTTATAACTTGAATTTCATAAAATGTAAATGCTAGTCTATCTTTGCTGGTTTTGTAAAAACCATTATTATAAGCTTAATATTAATCAAATAATAAGTATAGAGTGGAGGAAAATAATGAGGAAAGAGTCAAAAAATGATAAACCAAATGAAAGGAGTATGAAAAATTCATATAGATACCTATACTCTTGTAACTATGGAAAACATAGCCCATGCTAATTGATCACTAAGATTCATATTGTGAAAATGCCCATATTACCAAAATCAATCTACCTATTCAATGCAATTTCCATCAAATTTAAATATAGCTTTCCACAACCTCAGCTTCATATAGAAGCATACACACACACACACACACACACACACACACACACACACAAACAGAACAACACAAAACAAAGCAGGATAGCTAAAACCATCCCCCCTGAATAATAATAAACCTTTTATTTCAATCTGTTTTACAGGGCTATAGTAATAAAAACAGCATGGTATTAGTATAGATATAAACATGTTGATGGACGAATAGAATTGAAGGCCAAGACATAACTCAGTACAACTACAGCAACCTGATTGTTTAAAAAGACACCCCCCACCCCCAGTTAATATGACCTAAAGAGGACAGGAGTTCCATAAGGACCAAATATATCTGGGCACACGGGTCTTTCATGAGACTGTTTCTTCAAACAAGGACCATGTATGGATGCAACCTAGAGCCTCTGCTCAGATGTAGCCCTTGGTAGCTCAGTATCCAAGTGGGTACCCTAATTAGGGCAACAGGGACTGTTTCTGACATGAACTTGATGATGGGGTCTTTGACCTCCTCCCCTTAACCTCCAGGGAGGAGCAGCCCTGCTAGGCCACAAAAGAGGACTTTGCAGCCAGTCCTGAAGACACCTGATAAACCAGTATCAGATGGAAGGGGAGGAGGTTCTCTCCTATCAGTGGACTTAGAAAAGGGCAGGGAAGAGATGAGGGTGTGAGGGTGGAACTGGGAGGGAAAGAGGGAGTGGGATATAGCAGGGATACAAAGTTAACAAACTGTAACTAATATTAAAAAAATAAAAATTAAAAAAGACCCCCAAAAATATTTATATACAAAAGAAAATACAGCATCTTCAACAAATGGTACTGGTCAATTTATATAGCTGTGTATAAATGAATGGAAATATGTCCATAAGTATCATCCTGCACAAAGCAACTCCAAACTCATTAAGGACCTCAACAATAGACCACATACCTTTAATGTGATAGAAGAGAAATCAAGGAATATTAATGAAGGCTTTGGAAAAGAACAGGGCTTTCTGAATAGGAGCCTGATATCACAGACATTAAGACAATCCATTACTAACTATAACCTCATAAATCTACAAGGCTCCTGTACAAAAAAAAAGTCACCATCACTGGAGCCAAGTGGAAGCATACCTAATGAGAAAAACCCCTTTACTAATTATATGGACAAGGGCTATAGAACTAGAATATGAAAAGAACTAAAAAAATAAAATCAAGACAAAACAAACAAACAAAACCCCTGCAAACTTAACTTAAACAAAGCAAATAACAATTAAAAAAATCAGGTATAAGACTAAATAGAGTTCTCATAATCTAAAACACAAATGGTGTAGAAACACTTAAAATGTTCAACATTACAATGGAACCCACTTGGATACTGAACTGCCATGGGCTACATCTGTGCAGGGGTCAGTCGTTGGTTGGAGTATCAGTCTCAGGATTTTTTTTTTGGTTCTGTTGCTCTCCTTGTAGAGTTCCTGTCCTCTCCAGATCTTACTGTTTCCCACTTCTTTCATGAGATTCTCTGCACGCTGCCCAAAGTTTGCCCATAAGTCTCAGCATCTGCATTGATAGTCTGCAGGGCAGAGCCTTTTAGAGGACCTCTGTGTCAGGCTCCTGACTTGATCCCTCTTTCCTCCTTCTTCTGATGTCCATCCACTCCTGATGAGACCTAATTGACTAGGAACAGAAGGAAGGAAAAGAAGACCGACCCTATCAGTGGACTTGGGGAGGGGCATGCATGCAGAGGGTGGAGGAAGGGAGGGATTGGGACGGGAGGAGGAAGGGAACCAAAGGGGGAATACAAAGTGAATAAAATGTAATTAATAAAGAACTTAACATTTTTTTCAACATTCTTAGTCATTAGGAAAATGCAAATTAAATCTACCTTGAGGTTTAATCTTAAACCTATTTGAATGCTCAAGGTCAAAGAAACAAATGATAGCTCATGATGGTAAGGATGTGAAGAAAGTGGGATACACATTCATGTTGAGGGAAAGTGTAAACTGATACAGACACTGTGGAAATCAGTGTAAAAGCTGTAGACTTATTTTTTTTAAACACTTACTTTATGTAAGTTTCTTACAGGCCTCTAACTCCCTTCCAACCTGCCAACCTTATGTAGGAGATTAGTAGGGAAAGAGGCTGTAGACTTCTTTGAGTTACTTCCTGCTGCTAAGTGTCACTGGGTTCTTTGGGGATTACCAAACTCAGTGGGCAGGTTACCAGCAGTCCAGTCAAATAGCAAAGCAACAACAGCAACATGGCAGAAGTGGAATGATTCATTAGAAGTGGCTGTCTATTACAAATAAAGCTGCTACAAACATGGTTGAACAAATGTCCTTGAGCATTTTTGGTATATGCCTAGGAGTGGTATAGCTGGGTCTTGAGGAAGCACTCTTCCTAATTGTCTGAGAAAGTGCCAAAATGACTTCCAAAGTGGTTGTACCAGTTTACATTCCCACCAGCAATGGAGGAGTGTTCCTCATTCTCCACAACCTCTCCAGCATGTTATGTCATTTGAGTTTTTGATTTTAGCCATTTTGATGGGTGTAAGGTGAAATGTCAGGGTCATTTTGATTTGCATCTCCCTGATGGCTAAAGATGTTGAATATTTCTTTAATTGTTTCTCTGCCATTCTATATTCCTCTCTAGAGAATTCTCTGTTTAGCTTCATACCATTTTTTAATTGGATTACTTGATTTATTGCTTTTTAAATGGTGAGATCTAGAAAAGATCATTCTGAGTGAGGTATCCCAGAAGGAGAAAGACACATATGGTATATACTCACTTATATAGACTTATGAGATATGATAAACATAATGAAATCTATACACCTAAAGAAAATTAACAAGAAAAAAGACCCAGGGTAAGATGATCAATCCTCACTTAGAAAGACAAATGGGATGTGCATTGGTTGTAGGAGAAAACAAGTAATAGGACAGGAGCCTACCGCAGAGGACCTCTGAAAGACTCTACCTACCAGTGTATCAAAGCAGATACTAAGACTCATAACCAAACCTTCGACAGAGTGCAGGGAATCATATGAAAGAAGGGAACGTTAGTATGACATGGAAAGGATAGGAGCTCCACAAGGACCAAATATATCTGGGCACAGGGACTTTTCTGAGACTGATACTCCACCAAGGACAACATATGGATATAACCTAGAACCTCTGCTTGGATGTAGCCCGTGGCAGCTCAGTAACCAATTGGTTTCTCATAGTAAGGAAAACAGGGACTATTTCTGACAGGAACTCAATGGCAGACTCTTTGACCTCCCCACCCTCCAAGGGAGCAGCAGTCCTTTTAGGCCACAGAGGAGGACTTTGCAGCCAGTCCTGAAGATACCTGATAAAACAGGGTCAGATGAAAAGAGAGGAGACCCTCCCCAATCAGTGGACTTGGAAAGGGGCAGGGAGGAGATGGGGAGGGACAGAGGGTGAGGTTGGGAGGGAATGAGGGAGCGGGATACAGCTGGGATACAGAGTTAATAAAATGTAACTAATAATAAAAATAATAATAAAAAAGAAGCCGTTAGTCTCTGCCCAAATGGTATGAGTCTGCTGAAGGGGCAAAACTGCACCAAAGCAGCCCAAGAAGTTCTCGGGAGTGTTTCTCTCTACGAACCATTGCAAAAAGTAACAAGGCAAAAGCATTGTCTCACTGTCTGTGGACTTCTACTTATCCCTTCTCAGAGTTCACAGGAAGATATTTTCCAGCACACAAACTACGTCCCTCGTAGGAAGTAGTTTTCCGATGACAAATATTATAAGCCTTTTCACAGGGGCCTGTTTTCTAAAAGGCCTGTTTTCCGAAAGGGAAAAACATTCCCCCATCCCACACTTGGGAGCAAACTAAACAAAAAATTCACATGATACAACTGAGTTACCAAAGAAACCAAAAACTTCTACTTCAGAAAGCTCTTCAAAAGCTGAAAATCAATCTATCACATGGTCCAGCTATACCACCCTTGGGCATATACCAAAGGAATTCTTTATCTTACTCCAGAGATCCTTGTTCATCTATGCTCTTTGCCATCTTATGAATTTTAGCTCTGAAACTGGAAACAATTGTTCATAGTGGACAAATAAATAGTAAAAAGGTGGCACACTCACAAGATGAAATGGTATTCAGCTGTTAAGAAAAATAAAACTTTCAGGTAAATGGATGGAGCTATAAACAATCACCCCTAATGAGGTAACCAAGACCCAAAAAAACAAACACTGCATATTTTCTCTTGCACGTTCATGTCATTTTTTTTCTCTTAAACTGTAGATATATGCTTACTCTTAGAATACACACAAAGATTAGGTAGCAAGTAAAGGACCAGGGAAGAGGAGGAAATCTTCCAAGGAAGAGGTTATAGAATATATTACTATAAAAGGATAAAGGGGAACCCAAAATAGGACAGTTAAACGGAGATGCAGTGTAACGGAGATAATATGAAGAGATACAGCCAACACTAATGGCCTTTTGAAAAGTCACATGTTAACCTCCTAATGTAGCATTCTCCCAACACATATGAAAGGAAATTAAATGAAGCCACCATATATCCTTGAAGAGACAATGCCACAGCTAAATGTTTTGTGGCGCTAATTAAAACCTCCAGTGCAAGGTATGGTTTACTTTTTAATGAGGTTTTGGCCAGGGATTCCATCGATCCACTTGGCTATTGCCAAGGGCCCTGTTGCTGAAAATCAACCTACTCTTACTTATGTCTCTGAACACTGAGAAATATGCAACTAGAAGCTTCACTCCTGCAGATTAGTTTTAATGATATTAAAAGGTATTATGTATGCCACTGGAGAAGAAAAGTTATAATAGGCATCAACCAGATACAAACCCTGTAACTACAACAGAGACTTGTATAAGATTGCAATACTGAGCCCAGGGGGTCCTGCAGAGACTGATGCAACAACAAAAGACCATGCATAGAGAGGACCTAGACCCCTGCTCAGATGTGACTGATTTGCAGCTCAGTCTCTATGTGTATCTCTGAGTGAGGGGAGCAAGGGCTGCCTCTATCATGAGCTCAGTTGACTGCTCTTTGATCACCCACCCTTGATGATGCAGCCTTGCCAGGCCACAGAAGAAGAGGATCCAGGCAGTCCTGATGAGACCTAACAAGCTATTGGTAGATGGCAATAGTGGAGAACTCCCCATTTCAATAAACTTGGAGAAGGAGATGGGAGGGAAGAAAGAGGGAGAGAGTGTGGGACTAGGTTGAGGGAGGGGGCTTCAATCGGGTTATGAATAAATTATGAAGACAAAAAATAAAAATAATAAAAACCGATTGCAATACTGCTGAAATTGTGGTAAAAGTGTTATGAGCAAACCAACTACTTCATTTTATTGGATCAAGGCTCATTTTATGAGCTGTAACCCATACCTGACATGGCTAAAGTGGCTGAGAAGCTTGGATTGACCACTTATCCTAGGGGAAACTTGCTACTATTTGTCTGTTAAATGAACACAACAATAAAATGATCATAATGCTGTACTGCACTCATCAGAGAAGCTGCTTCTTAAAGCAGATGATAATTATCATGGAGACCTACAACTAAACAATGTGCTGAGGGTAAAAGACTTTGAATCATTCAGCCTAGAAAAGGGTATCTTCACCAAACCCCTCCCTTTAAGGTCCAGGGGTATTATGTGAAAGAGGAGGGAGAAAGATTGCAAGAGCCAGAGACGGTGGATGGCTCCAGGGAAACAATGCCTTCCAGACACAAAAGGACTGACGCACGTGAGAAATGACAGAAACGGTACTCATAAGACCTGTAGGACATCAAGCCAGAAAACACCCAGCATAAGGAAGAGAAGTGATTATAAAATCTTACCCATAAACACAAAACTGTTTGCAATTGATGCCTGGTTGGAAATGAACAGTTTTCTCTAATTGGGAAATGAGCTTCATTCTGCTAAAAACCGTAGGCCCAGGAATAGTTATCCAACAAAAGACTGATGGATTCTTGTGTGCCTTCTATTTTGTTCTGTTTTTGATATTTTCATTGTGTTTTTATTTTATTTTATTTTATTTTTTGAGAGGGAGAAAGAAAGAATATGCAATTAGAGAGTTGGTGATGTGGGAATGTTCTGGGAAGGGTTTGGGTGAGAAAGTAATATTATCAAAATATAGTGTACAGAAACTATTAAGCCAATAAATACAAAATGTATTAGGAGATACCCTGGATGGATCAAAAACCTACTTCTTAAGTCGATGGGTGATTAAATAAAAACTCCTTGTCAATTATGGTTCAGGGAGGCCTAATGATCCATGAAACAGTACTTATTATTAACATTGATCTTGATTGCCTACCAGAACTAGATCATCAAACACGATTGCTGAAGAGATCACATACCTTATTTGCATGATATAGATAAATTAAGCCAGAACTGAGCTGGACACCTCTTCCCTGCTCGTTAGTTCTCACTGTACAAGAAGGTGTTATGAAAGTTATTGGAGGAATAAATACACAAAAGCAGCAGTGATTTTTGACCCTAGGGACAATGACATCATCCTGCCAGGCAAGATGTCCCACTTACACAATAATGTCACAACTACTATGAGGGTAGACAACTGCTCTCTGATTGGGTTTGAGAATGTCCATACCTGAAACTGTTATCTTTCTATAACATGTGGAAACAAAGAGCATAGGACACAGGGGAGCATGTAATTCAGAGGTTTAACTCAATGATATAGGTGCCAATCACCACCTTCTAAATGTATCTTTTTATATGCATAGACAGCTACTACATTCAGCCTAAATTTTAGCAGCTTCTATATCTGGAAAACTGTGCTAAAGGCAGAGCCTATTGTCTGAACAATAGGCTAACAATAGTATGTGAAAACAAGTGATGGTTGAATACTCAGCTCTAAAGAAGAAGCTCTAAGGTTCAGGGAATATTGAAGAACAGGGGTCAGAAAGAGATGAAAAATAAGAAGAGCTATGAAATACCATCTTTATGGCCAAAAGTTATTGCTATTATAAACTTTCAATGGCTATGAGTGACTGTTTTGGGCCTGCACAAGAATGAACCATCAATATGCAGGCAAGAATGAAGGAAGGATTCAACGGGCTCCTCCCCTCACTGATGAACATTTCCTACAGATAGATACAAGGAAAGGGTGATTCATTGCTTTCTATTGTACACACACACACACACAGAGTCACTAATTTAGGAGAAGGGTAGGAAGAAAGGAGGTGCATGTTGAAAGGACTTGGGGGAAATTAAAGAGTATTGGGGAGAAGTAACCAGAATGTATTATATACATCTATGAAAGTGCCAAATGCTAACTTAATGAAAAGAATTGTTTATGGAAGTTGAAACGGTTCATCCTGTGGATTGTGAAGGCAAATGGCTGCAGGTGCACCCAACATTCTCTAGAATATTGACACTGCTGTGGAAAGCTTGGTGCATTTTAATTAATTCTTTTAATGAGACTAACTGCAAATTTACTGAATAAAGTGCATTGACAGAATGAAACAGGCTTTGGAAATGAATTTCTTATTATCCTGCTCCCTTTGTAGATTCCCCAGATTCTAATCAAATTTTCTGCAGGTATTTTCAATTACCATTTAATTCATTTTACAGTGTATTTGCAGTATGCCTCTCATTTAGGAGACAGTCATTGATCTCACCTATCTAAACACTTCACTTTTTTTTTTCCAGCTCAATTCTCTTAACACTCTGTAACTCTGAAATCCACAGCATATCCTTTGAGATTGAAAAAGAAAACACTCATTGATGTGCCTTGCTCTTGAATTGTTATTTCACCCCTTCAAAGGGCACACTTCACAGTTATGCTTAAGAAGAGTACAGGATAGGAGCTCCACAAAGACCAAATATATCTGGGCACAGGGTCTTTTCTGAAACTGACATTCAACCAAGGACCATGTATGGATATAACCTAGAACCTCCGCTCAGATGTAGCCTGTGGTAGCTCAGTAACCAATTGGTTTCCCAAAGTGAGGGGAACAAGGACTATTTCTAACAGGAACTCAATGAAGATACCTGATAAAACAGGATCAGATGAATGGGGGGAGGTCCCCCCCTATCAGTGGACTTGGAAAGGGGCACAGTGGTGATGAGGGAGGGAAGGAGGGAGGGACTGGGAGGGAATGAGGGTTCAGGGCACGGCTGGGATACAGAATTAATAAAATGTAACTGATAAAAATAAAAAAAAAGAGTACAGGAGTCATAATGTGGAAAGATCTGAGTAAGTGACACTTAGGACATATTTGAGAAATGTAAGGGTGGTTCATGTACAGAAGAAAGAAGTTCATAGTGCTTCAGCCTGGACTATCATCATGGATATTGCTTTAGTATGAAAACATGGGCTTACTGTGTAAAACTTCAGGGGCTGGGATGAAGATCAATCTGCAAATGCACAAGGGATGTAGACTTAGTATAATTACATTGAAGAATGAAATGAATAAAATATGAAATAACCCATCATGACAATAGGTTTTTAATAACTTTATGTCAATTTAATTTAACAAACATTTACCTGGATCCAACACTGACTCTGTGGCACAGAGAAAAGAGCAAGAATATGAAGACTAATGCAAGAACGAGTTGAGTCAGTTCAGATCTTGGTCTATGTATATAGCTCTAGACTTCAGATACTCTTGATTGGAGGAGGGGAGTACTTGCAGTACTGTATCACACCATAACCTCCAGGCTAGGCAATTCCCACCTCCTAGTAAAGATCCTGTCCCTTTCTCCAGTGACCTCTGAGAACATTTACCTCCATTCCCACTCTGACCCAATGCAAAACATATGCATAAGTGAACTTTATTTTGTCCTTATGGGAGAGCAAGCCAGGGAAACTAATCAGCAATTTTGTAAAGGCTCAAGGATAAAAAAAAAATAGATTATTCAAATAATTCAAATTAACAGCCATATTTGTGATTCTAAGATGAAAATCTAGAGACCTGACACACCTCAGAAGGTGCTTCAGGGCAGGGCTTTCAGTGCTTAAGTGTTCGCTATAAATCATGTGGATATCTTATTAAGAAACGAAGATGCCTGTAGTGTGAGGTAGGACATGATCTCCCAGGCTCTGGTTTGAGTCCTCAAGTCACTCTGTTTACCACATCTTGCACACTGATAAGTCCCAGCTGTCTTTCTAAAGCAACAGGGGTTCTCTCTGGCCTGTCAATCTATCTGTATCAAATGCAGATTCATTAGGGTGTCCCTAACTACACAGAATATAATCAGAAACCAGTACTAAGTGAGCGAGGCACTTAGAAGTCAAGGAATCTCTTTTACACTCAAACGCCGCCAACTTCTCAAGTTCCTTATCTCAGAAATATTTGACAGGATGGATGTGTCTACTGTAATGATTCAGTTTTTACTTCAGCCAAAAAACTGCAAAGATGTTATTATTTACAATCAGTACTAAAGACAAAAGAGAGGGTGTAGATAACAAACACACACACACACACACACACACACACAATTAAACAAAAGGAAGTTGACAGTGTCTAATTTAAAATTTCTAAATTAACAAAAAAAAGGGGAAGCACACTAATATCAGCTCAAGGGGGTCCTCAGAAAACCTGGCCCAGAAGCCTCAGTTGATCTCTCCTCTTGCTGCTGTGTGATGGGAGAGTTGTGCAGAGTTCCTGCAGTGTTTTCAGAGTCTGCAGAAATAAACTACCCCAAAGCACACACCTCTCTAGAAAGAAAAAATATTCTCTCCTTGTAGTTAATAAGCATAGCAGGCTTAAAACCCACTAGGGAAAAAAAGTATTATCCAGGAAAACATGTATACTATAGATATACAGAATATTATCACAACATAGTGAACATTTGTCAAGACAAACTAAGCAATGTCACTCCTTAGAGTCAGTTTCCCATTTTCTTGCCATGAGAATATCAAACAGAAAATGGCTAGACAGTCTAGAATAGGGGCTCTGAAAGTAAACATCATTGCCTTAGATTGAAGCTATAATTGTCCTTGGCCCTTTTCACCATTTTGTTCTTGCTAAAGAACTGAGATTCTAGAAATCTTGCTGTCAAAAATATCGTTGGCGACCAAAGACCAGAATATGAGAGAGAAGATCTTGTTTTCCCTATTTATCCTTCTCTAACTGAGGACCACTGTCTAGAAACTATGTGACAGATTATGTCTGAAACTGAAAAGAAATACCTGGACACCTGCAAGGTGGACTGACCACCACCCATGTTTTACCCTCAATTTGGCCCTAAGTTCTATAAAACTCCCCTAGGCTAGGGGCTCAATGCCATGCTGGTTCTGAGGAGACACTTTCTCTACAAGACCTCTGATTTCTTTCTATTAGGCTTCCACCCATGAATCCATAATAAAACCCCATTCTAAACTTATTCTCTGTCTGTGAATTTCATTCTTTTTGAGGCCACTGACTGAGCTGGCAGGCATTCTAGCTCCTCATTTAGAAGCAAGCCTGAAGAGTGAAAGCCTCCACTCAACATAAAGACACATGAATATTCTCAAATCACTTCCATTTTCAATTGTAGTCTTCGATTTACATTTATTAAAATGTGTAGTTCATTCCTTGTCCTTCAGAGAATTGAGAAAGTGTTCTCCTTGGGGTGTTCAATGTTTAACTTCATCTGTAAAAATTAGCTTACATGTTTTATAATGCCATGATCTTCTCAGATGTTATATGTCTTTGTCCTCACTCTACTCTGAAAGAAAAACACTCATGGACTCACAAAATTAACTAAAAGGACAACAAACAACAAAAACAAAATCCCCCAAACAAACAAAAGATTCACAGTACTAATGAAACGAAGTTTTTTGAGCTATAATTGGACATTAGAAAATAAGGAAAGCTTATCTCTACTTAAAATAAGTGAAGAAAAAGCTGAAAGTCAGTGGAACTCATAACAGATGCTTCTATGAGCCCACAAGGCTCAAATACAACTACTGAAATATCAATTTTAATAGTGACTGCAATATAGAAAAGTATAATGATTTAGAATCCCAGCTTGTCACAGAGATACCTCCACTTTCAGTTTCTCTTTTCTCTACAGGTCCTCTGTCCTCTCTCCTTCATACTCCCAAGGTCTGATTTCCACCCTCTTATATTCTGTACCCCATCTCCCACCTTGTTATTTCTGTTTAGCCACTACTCCTTTCTATTCTATTTCCACTTCAAAGGGAGATTTATTCATCTTCCCATGGATCCTTCACATTACTTATCTCATTTGCCTATGTGCCTCATAGTATGCTTATCTGGCAAAAATACTGTACTGTATGGCAAAAATCCACTTATAAGTTAATACATGCCCTGTGTGTCTTTCTGAGTCTGGGTTACCTCACTCAGAATGATCTTTTCTAGTTCTATCCATTGCCTACAAACTTCATGATTTCATTGTTTTTAATAGCTGTGTAGTATTCCATTGTGCAAATGCTCCAGTTTCTTTAGATTCTTAGTAGTGGAGGCGACAGAGAATGAAAACACCCTCTAATTAGACATGTCTCTTAGAAGAGGGAGGGAAACACCAACCCATCCACAAAAACTTCTACCCGAAATTTACCCTGACTACAAGATGTGCAAGTTTAAAGATAAAACAGATAGAGCAGAGATTGTGGGAATGCCAACCAATGCCTGGCCCAACCAAAGATGCACCCTATCAGAAAGAGCCAACCCCAGAAAATATAAATAATACTCTGCTAAACTTGCAGACAGGAGCCTGTTGGAGCCGCCCTCTAACAGGTTCTAACCAGCAGCTCCTCAAAACAGATACAGAGACTTACAGCCAAACATTGGGTGATAGATAGAGAATCTTATGAAGAAGTGGGAGAAAAGAGAAAATAACTTGGAGGTGACAGGAGCGTCACAAGAAGACCAACAAAACTCACTAACCAGGGCCCACCAGGACCCAGAAAGCTTGCTGAGACAGAAGCATCAACCAAGGACTATGTACTAACTGGATATAGGCTCCCTTAAAAGATGTAGCAGAGGAGCAGCTTAGGTTTCATGTGGGTCCTGCTCTCTGCCAGGCTACGGGGAAAGAGGACAAGCTCATTCCTGTTGGGACTTGATGAGCTGGGGTGGATGGGAAAGGAAAAGCCCCTTTTCCTTAGAAAAGGGGAGGGTGAAGGACAGGAAGGAAGGGTTGTACTGGGAGGGGAGGAGGGATGGGGCTACAACAAAGAATAAAAACAAAAAGTAAACTGAATAAAAAATAAAAATATGTAAGTTTTAGTTATTTAAACAAAAAAAGAAAGAAGAGAAAAGTAGCATGAGTTTCCCACAGATGCTGGTGCTGAATTTAGAGACTCACCAATCCTTTTATTTAAAATTAGCTATAGCCCTAAAGAAGCTAAATAACAAGGCAGACCTTAGGGAAGATGTTTAACCCTCATTCAGAAGGGCAAACAAGACATCAGGAGTAGGAGAAGACAAGGAACAGGACAGGAGCTTTCCACAGAGGTCCACTGAAAGAATTTACCCACCAGGGTATCGAAGAAGATACTGAGACTCATAGCCAAACTTTGGGCAGAGTGCCAGAATCCTTACGGAAGAAGAAGGATATAGAAAGACCTCGAGGGAACAGGAACTCCATAAGGAGAACAACAGAGTCAAAATACCACGTCCCAGGGGGGCCTGCAGAGACCAATATTCCAACTAAGGACCATGCATGGAGAGGACCTAGACCTCCTGTTCAAAGGAAGCCCATAGGCTGCTCAGTTCCCAAGTGGGTTCCCTAGTAAGAGGTACAGGGGCTGTCTCTGACATGAACTCAGTGGCTAGCTCTTTGATCATCTCCCACTGGGGGATACAGCCTTGCCAGTTCACAAAGGAAGATGATGCAAACAACCTTGATGAGACCTGATAAGCTAGGGTCACATAGAAGGGGAATAGGGAATGGGCATAGGGGGATAAGAGGGAGGGTGGGTAAAACTGGAGAAAATGAGGGAGGGGGCTGCAGCAGGGATACAAAGTGAATACATTGTAATAAATACATAAATTAAATTAAATAAAAATTAGCATTCATAAGGAAAAAGTTATCTTTACAAAGATGTGATGTGAACATCTATCAAAGGTGTCAAAGATACTCCTCAGTAAAATGCTCCCATGGAACACAAACCTAAAATAGGTTCTTAAGAGTAGAGAAGTTGTGGGAGGGGAGGAGAGAGGTGCTTATGGGGGGATACAAAGTGAATAAAGTGTAATTAATAAAATAAAATTTAAAAAAAGAGTAGAGAAATTGCACAGATATAACTTCTAAACATATCCTTATGCACAAATTGGGTCAGATTTAGCTGTACTTAAGAATCATGGCCAGCATCCCAGGACAGTGAAAGCAAAGGCCCATTCATGCAAGTCCAGATGTTTATGTGAGTGTGGATCAGAGAAAGGCCTCAGACTTGAAAAGTTGTTCCTTAGAATGAAGCCTTCAGAATCCAAGGGCTGACATTAGCTCTCCTTCTTTTTAAACATACAAAATTGTTGTTAGCTCTCTGTGAAAGTCCCACACCTCTCCTTCCTCCCCCCCAAAAAACAAAATAAAAGGGTCTGGGGTTCCAGCTACAAAACTGCCTGTCCATCACTCCTCACTTCATAATATCTGTAATCATGTAAAGCATTTTAAACATCTTCTTATACTTGGAAAGTACCCCATTTGTGTAAAGAGATAGTCACAGACTTGACTGTACAGGTAATAGGAAGCTGCAATAAAAATCTAAACAACACACACATATGAAGCAAAATTGACATAGCTGTGATTGTACTGGCAGGTGAAACCATATTCCATATTGCTAAAAGAGTCACTTATACGTTGCAGAACAATTGTACCTTTTATTTCAAAGTGACAGCAAGATCCATGAACCAACAGATACATAAACTACTTTACACGTAAGCTACACAATTAAACATCAGTTCAGTTGTATTTATTTTCCAACTAAAATGTAAGAGATGTTTAAGAACATGTAAAACAAATTAATCTAGACAGGTAATAACTCTTAGACAAAGATGGCTAAGTATAAATAAGGAATGGAAATGAAGCATGTGTCTTAATTACTTTTCCTGATGCTGTGATAAAATACCATAACAAAGGAGACCTAAGGGTGAAACAGTTTATTTTTAGGTCGACAAGTTGAGGTGTGGTTCCCTTATTATAGAGAAATTGAGATGGAATGAGCTGGAAGCAGCTGTTCCCATGATACGTGAAGAAATCAGGGTCTATGAATGCTGGGTCAGCTCATGGTTCTCTTCATAGTCAGTCTGGGAGCCAGCCCATGGAAATATGTTACCCAAAGTTAAAGTGGGTCTTGCTTACTTTATTAATCTAGTCTAGAACCTACTCACAGGTTTATCTCCTAGGTTTTTGTGCCCGAATCGCAAGACCCCAAAAACCATCACCAGGACTTGAGTCCTTGAAAAACACATGAGGATCTTTTATTACAATCTACAGCTTGGGAACACCTACCCTCACCACCAAATTGGTAAGAGCCAAGAACCTCATGCTCAGGTTGGTTGGGTGATTTAAAGAGTCTGGTCCATCCCAGCGCCCAAAGCAGGGAGATTCCTATCTGCAAGCATCTATTGGTTGAAACACAAAAGGGGATGCTGCATTTTGAACTGATTGGCTATAGGAAGGCCCCCAAACCATTAATGGTCTAGCTTCCCTTGTTTGGCTGCCCTAGAGGAAAGGGCCTGTTTCCTAGCAACTGTATCTCTAGTGGGCAGGAAGTGAATGCAGTAAGGCTAATTCTTCCCCTCAGGTCATTAAGGCTAGTTCTTCCCTGCAGGTGGCTGGAAGTGTCTCCACCTGGCTGGCCTTCATTCAGGCTTGTACTTCAAACTTTAAAACAATAGCCACTGATTCTTAATTCTTTGCTCTCTCAAGGTGAGTCTAGAACCTACCATGCTGATAGTCAGTATTAACCATCACATAGTGAAGGAAGACTCTTAAAAATTCTGCAATAAAATGCTCATAATGCTATAAATGGAAAACTTGTAAAAACTATTGTAAAAGGGAAAGGAAAATAACATTGCCATAAAAAAGTTGGGCTAGGATTCTGCAAGATGGCAGCGCCAGGACAACTCTCATTCTGACCAGCAGCATAGCTGGATCAGGATCGGCACAGTGACCAGCAGTCAGAACTCAAGGCCCTAAAACAAAAGTGATTGGGTTTCCCAGGTGAGAGGATATCCCACAGTGGGGGATTCAATCAGCTTTAACTCACACGGCTAAACCACTAAACCACGGAAGGGATCCCGGTTCCACCAGGCGCTTGGTCGCTAGCCCAGAGACACACCCCAATGTGCTCGGATCACTGTTCCAGACTGAACTGTGGGCACCACAACACCAGAGACTAGGATTTCCAATTGAGAGATAACCCCACAGTGGAGGAAATGATTGGGACCGACCTTAGGTCACCCAGACGTTGCCTGGAAAAGACTTGGGGTTCTGCGGGTGCCCAGGAGCCAGCACAGAGCCAGAGCCAGGGATCCAGGTGCCTGCACAGAGTCCTGCCTGCACACCTGACTCACTGCCCCAGATAGAACAATGGACCCCAGGACACCAGAGACTGAGTTTCTTTGTTGGGTGCAAACCCACAGGGAGGGGAACGGCTGGTCTGATCTCCGAGCACTCAGCAGATACCACCACCCCAAAAAGGTCTCAGGGAAAAATTACCCAGTTTCAGCAGAAGCCCAGGCACCCAATCACCAAAAAGGCAGAAAGGCAGAGCTATGTAAGTCTGTGCCTACAGGTTCTACTCCCCATCACAGACAGAACGACTGTCCCCAAAGCAAAGACTGGGTGTCGCTGTCAGGAGGAAACCCCACAGGGGGGATCATCAGGTCCAAAGGTCAGGACACCCAGATCCAAAAGACTTTCTGGATTCACGCAGACTCTAGTCTCTAGCCTTCTACTGCAGGCATGAGCACTGTGCTCAGGCGACATTATTGAGTACCAGTAGGGCACTGGGGTACACAGCTGCATCCTCAGACTTACAAAAGCCAGAGAGCCATTACAGCAGCCCTCAGATACTGCTCCAAGGATCAATGAGTTATCCCTAGCTAAACTGACAAAACTGTGGGAATCCCTGGTTCTTCAAGAGGGCTACAACCAACATTTACACCTTAAGAGCAACAGCGGCTGTTCACTAAATTCAGAGAAACACAGCATCAGGGCAGCCATCACCAGGACCTCTCCTGATGAGAGGAAAGCCTTCCTGAACACCACAGTTACCATACAGGTCCATACACCTGAAGTTAACTGTGACAATTCCTGAGAAGCACCACTATTCAATTGACCATACCCAAAAAGCAGAGGAGAATTTCAGAACCCCACCAAGTGGATTCTTCTCACCCAAGCAGGCACCAGAAATTAACAGAGAACACCTGAGACAGAGAGATGGGTAGAGGCCAACAAAAAAGCACAACCAACAAAAGGCAAAGCGATATGGCATCCCCAGAACCCAGTTATCCAGGGGCAAGTAGCCCTGGACACCCTAACATGTGAAATACAAGAAGATGACCTTACATCTATGCTAATGAAGAGGTTAATGGAGGAAGCAAATAAAATGCATAAAGAATTAGGGAAAGATATTATAAAACAGATATGGTCATTCGTAAAGAAATACAGGAAGATGCAGCCAAAGTTCAGAGAGGAAATAATTAAATCCTGAAAGAAATAAAAGAAACAGAGGGATGTTCAAACAAACAGCTAAAGGAACTGAAGGAAAAACAGGAAAATACAGTCAGACAGGTGAAGGAAATCAACAAAACGGTTCAAGATCTGAAGATAGAAATGGAAAAATTAAAGAAAACACAAATGGAGGAAATAATGGAGAGGGAGAACCTAGGAAAGAAAACAGGAACTACAGAGGTAAGCATAACCAACAGACTACAAGAGATGGAAGAAAGAATCTCAAGTGTGGAAGATACAATGGAAGAAATCAATGTATCTGTAAAAGAAAATAATAAATCTAAAAAATTCCTGACACAAACCATCCAAGAAATCCAAGACAACATAAACAGACAAAACCTAAGAATAATAGGAATAGAGGAAAAAAAAGATTCCCTCCTCCAAGGCCCAGAAAATATTTTCAACAAAATCATTGAAGAAAAGTTCCACAACTTAAAGGGGAGGCCTATAAGAATACAAGAGGCCTACAGAACACCTAATAAATTACACCAGAAAAGAAAATCCTCCTATCACATAATAATCCAGTATACAGAACAAAGAAAAAATACTAAAAGCTGCAAGTGAAAAAGGCCAAGTAACATATAATCAGAATCACATCTGATGTCTCAACAGAAACTATGAAAGCCAGAAGAGCCTGGACAGATATCATGCAGATCCTAAGATTACACAGATGTCAGCCTAGGCTACTGTACCCAACAAAACTCTCAGTCCTCATAGAGAGAGAAAACAAGATATTCAATGACAAAAACAAATTTCAACAATACCTACACACAAATCCACCATTACAGAAGATACTAGAAGGAAAAGTACAACCCAAGAAAACTAACTACTTTCAAGAAAACACAAGAAATAAATAACCTCACTACAGCAAAACAAAAAGTAGCCAAACACACTACCATAGCCAACATCAATATGAAAGGATCTAACAGCCACTGGTCATTGATCTCCCTCAACATCAATGGACTCAATTCTCCAATAAAAAGACCCAGACTAACAGAATAGATGCATAAACAAGACCCAAAAATCTGTTGCATACAAGAAACACACATAAATCACAAAGGTAGACATTACCTGAGAGTACAGGGCTATAAGACAGTTTTCCAAGCAAATGGATCCAAGAAGCAAGCAGGAGTAGCCATTCTAATATCTAATAAAATAGATTTTCAACCAAAATTAATCAAAAGAGATAGAGAAGGACACTTCATACTCATCAAGGGAAAAATCCACCAGAAAGATATCACAAGCCTGAACATCTATGCCCCAAATGTAAGGGCACCCACATTTGTAAAAGAAACTTTAATAAAATTTAAATCACACATAGACCCCACATGTTAATAGTGGAAGACTTCAACACCCCAACTCAAGAAAGGACAGGTCAACAAAACAGAAATTAAACAAAGAAATAATAACTCTGTCAGAGGTCATGAATCAAATGGACCTCGCAGACATCTACAGAAACTTTCACCCAAACACAAAAGAATTTACCTTCTTCTCAGCACCTCATGGAACCTTCTCCAAAATAGACCATATAGTTGGTCACAAAGCAAGACTCGACATATACAAGAAGATTGAAATAATCCCTTGTGTCCTATCTGATAACTATGGACTAAAGTTGGAACTCAATGACAAAAATAGCAAAAGGCCTACATACACATGGAAACTGAACAACTTGCTACTAAATGACAGCTGGGTCAGAGAAGAAATACAGAAAGAAATTAAATTCTTCCTAGAATTCAATGAAAATGAAGACACAACATACCCAAACTTGTGGGACACAATGAAAGCAGTGCTAAGAGGAAAGTTCAGAGCACTAAGTGCCTTCAAGAAGAAATTCCAGACAGCTCATTCAAACAACTTAATGGCTCACTTAAAAACCCTAGAAAAAGAAGAAGCAGACACACCAAGAAGAAGCAGATGGCTGGAAATAATCAAACTCAGGTCTGAAATCAATAAATTAGAAACAAATAAAACAATTGAAAGAATCAATGAAACCAAGAGAATTTCAGGCCTATCTCCCTCATGAATATCGATGCAAAAATACTCAATAAAATACATGCAAACGGAATCTAAGAAAACATCAACAATATCATCTACTACGACCAAGCAGGCTTCATCCCAGGCATGCAGGGGTGGGTGGTTCAACATATGAAAATCCATCAATGTAATCCACCACATAAACAAACTGAAGGAGAAAAACTACATGATCATCTCCTTAGATGCTGAAAAGGCATTTGATAAAATTCAACATCCATTCATGTTTAAAGTCTTGGAGAGATCAGGGATACAAGGCACGTACATGAACATAGAAAAGGCAATATAAAGCAAGCCTATAGCCAATATCAAACTCAATGGAGAAAAACTAAACTCATTCCCACTGAAATCAGGGACAAGGTACGGCTGCCCACTCTCACCATATCTCTTCAAGATTGTTCTTGAAGTCCTTGCTAGAGCAATAAGACAATTGAAGGAGAACAAGGAGATACAAATTGGAAAGGAAGAAGTCAAAGTATCACTATCTGCAGATGATATGATAGTATACATGAATGACCCCAAAAATTCTACCAGGGAACTCCTACAGCTGATTAATACCATCAGCAAAGTGGCTGGATACAAAATTAACTCAAAAAAAAAAAAAAAGTATCCCCCCTGTATACGAAAGACAAAAGAGCTGAGGAAAAAAGTAGGGAAACAACACCCTTCACAATAGCCAATAGCCACAAAATAAATAAAGTACCTTGGTGTGAACCTAACCAAGCCAGTCAAAGAATTGTATGAAAAAAAATTTCTAGTCTCTGAAGAAAGAATTAGAAGAAGATGCCAGGAGATGGAAAGATCTCCCATGCTCATGGCTTAGCAAGATTAATATAGTAAAAATGGTCATCTTACCAAAAGCCATCTACAGATTCAATGCAATTCCCATCAAATTACATTGAAAGAAAAATTCTCAACTTCATATGGAACAACAAGAAACCCAGAATTGCTAAAACAATTCTCTACAGTAAAAGATCTTCAGGAGTTATCTCCATCCTTGATCTCAAGCTGTACTATAGAGCAACAATACTAAAAACTACAAGGTATTGGCATAGTAACAGACTGGTGGATCAATGGAATCGAATAGAAGACCCTGATATAAATCCACACACTTACGGACACCTGATTTTTGACAAAGATGCCAAAACCATTCACTGGAAAAAAGACAGCATCTTCAACAAATGGTGCTGGTCTAACTGGATGTCTACATGTAGAAAAATAAAAATAGATCCATAGTTATCACCCTGCACAAAAGTAAAGTCCAAGTGGATCAAAGACCTCAGCATAAAACCAGACACACTAAATTGGTTAGAAGAAAAAGTGGGGAAGAGCCTTGAGAACACCAACAGCACAGGCTCTAAGAGCAACAATCAATAAATGAGACCTCATGAAACTGAAAAGCTTCTGTAAAGCAAAGGACACTGTCCTCAGAGCAAAACGACAGCCTACAGATTGGGAAAGGATCTTCACCAACCCTATATCTGACACAGGACTAATATCCATTATATATAAAGAACTACAGAAGTTAAACAGCAAAAAATCAACTAATCCAATTAAAACATAGAGTACAGAGCAAGACAGAGAATTCTCAATAGAGTAATATTGAATGGCAGAGAAACTCTTAAAGAAATGCTCAACCTCATTAGCCATCAGGGAAACGACCCTAAGATTTCACCTTACACCTATCAGAATGGCTAAGATCAAAAACTCAAGAGACAACACATACTGGAGAGGTTGTGGAGAAAGGGGAACCATCCTCCACTGCTGGTGGGAATGTAAACTTGTACAACCACTCTGGAAAGCAATCTGCCGCTTTCTCAGACAACTAGGAATAGTGCTTCCTCAAGATCCATCCATACCACTCCTAGGCATATACCCAAAAGAGTCTCAAGTACACAATAAGAACATTTGCTCAACTATGTTTGTAGCAGCCTTATTTGTAATAGCAAGAAGCTGGAAACAGCCCAGTTGCCCCTTATTGGAGGAATGGATGCACAAATTTTGATATATCTACACAATGGAATATTACTCAGGATTAAAAAAAAAAACAAGGAAATCATGAAATTTGCAGGTAATGGTGGGATCTGGAAAAGATCATCCTGAGTGTGCTATCCCAGAAGCAGAAAGATACACAGGGTATATACTCACTCATATAGACATATAACATAGGATAAACCTACTAAAATCTGTACACCTAAAGAAATTAAGCAAGAGGGAGGGTTCTTGCTAAAATGCTCAATTCCTATCCAGAAAGGCAAAGATTGGACATCAGAAGAAGGAGAAAAGAGGGAACAAGTCAGGAGCCTGATAGGGGACCTCTGAAAGGCTCTGCCCTGCAGACTATCAATGCAGATGCTGAGACTTATGGACAAACTTTGGGCAGAGTGCAGGGAATCTTATGAAAGAAGTGGAAAACAGTAAGATCTGGAGAGGACAGGAACTTGTCAAGAGAGCACCAAAAACGACGGCATCCAAACAGTCTTAGCACAGGGGTCAGAAAACTAAAAATCCAAAAAACATAGAGGTGGGAAAAAAAAATGTACCTTGTGAATTCCTATTCCCAGGTTCACAGTGTATTTAAAAAATAAATAAATAAATGTGTAGAAAGCCCAGAAAAAAAAATTGGGTTAGCAGCTTAAGAACTGTCATTAAGAGAATCTAATTTCAGTAATAGGAAAAATCTTAAGACATTGCAAAAAGAGGTTGCCATGCTGCTAAGTATTACAAAAAATTTATTGCCTAGACAATAAAATATTCAAAATAAGTAATTTACAATGGAAAACCAAGGGAATTTAGTTGGACAACAATTGGCTTCATTCATTATTCTTTGATATGCTAAAGTACTGTTTGTGGCAGACAGGCCACAAATTGTTTCATGGTAACATGTCAAGGTCAGTAAATTCAACCAACCAAAATTAAATATATGTATATATATACATATGAGGAAAAGCACATGGGATTTAAAAAAAGAGAACTTACAAATTGAGCCAAGAACTGTTCTTGTTTGGTCTTGAAAACATGAATGCAAAGGGTTGAATATGTTTAAATGCACAAAAGACAGAGATTTCATTGTATTTTTGCAACTTCTTAGAGAATCATCTGTGGAACGCATTTCATTCTGGATTAAGATGTAAACATGATTTTCTTTCATTTTTATCTTTGTCCCGAGTTTTCTGTGTTAGTGTGAGATGTTTGTGTGTCTGTGTGTGTGTGTGTGTGTGTGTGTGTGTGTGTGTGTGATGTTTTTTATTACATTTATTCCACAACTCTCTGAATCAGGACAGGAAGGTTGGAAAATTATGAACTAACAGACAATCTGCATGTTTCAGCAAAACAAATCAAAAGACTCTGAACTATAAATTAAAAAATAGATACCTCCTAGGTCTTTGTTCTTTTCCAATACTGATAAGATGGGCTATGCCTAAAATTTAAAGATTTAAATGTTTAATATTAGTAAAGATTGGTAACATGGGTTCAAAAATCCTATATACAATTCGAAAACATAAAAAGGTAGGAAAGACTATTACCTACAAAACAGTGTTTCATTTAAATCTCTGACTGTCTGTGCTTGTCTTTTATCTCCCCTCTTTTCTCTCCTCCTCCCTTCCCTTCTCTCCCTTTACACTTCCCTTTCTTCCCCGCACTCTCTCCCTCTGTCTCTCTGTCTTAGGTACATTAACCATACAGTAGCGTAAAGTTGATTTTGTTAAAACTTTGTACAAAAGAGCACACTTGCTATTTATACAACTGGAACTCTTAAACAGATCTCATCTGAAGTAAACAAATTGCTGGCAATTACATGATATATATCATTATGAGCAAAACTGAGTTAGATAGACAGAGTTAAAATGGGGAAATGGGAAAGAAAATTTGGTAACAGTTCTTTTAAAAAGCTGACTTTCTCCTTTCTTTGCTTTCTCCATCCCACCATTTACTTGCTTGTGTTTTTCGTTTTGTGGCTCACCTGTCTAGAATATGGACACTGATATTTTATTTTATTTTATTTTATTTTATTTATTTATTTTATTATTTATTTATTATTGTTTGATTTTTATTAATTTTACTTTATTTACTTTGTATCCCACCTGTAGCTCCCTCCTTCTTCCCCTCCCAATCCCACCCTCTCTCCTTCTCTACCATGCTCCTCCCCAAGTCCACTGATAGAGGAGGTCCTCCTCCCCTTCCATCTGATCTTAGTCTATCAAGTCTCATCAGGAGTGGCTAAATTGTCTTCCTCTGTGGCCTGGTAAGGCTGCTCCCCCATCAGGGGGAGGTGATCAAAGGACAGGCCAATCATTTCATGTAAGAGACAGTCCCTGTTCCCATTACTATGTAATCCACTTGAACACTGAACTGACATAGCTACATCTGTACAGGGATTCTTGGTTATCTCCATGAATCATCCTTGGTTGGAGTATCAGTCTCAGAAAACACCCCAGTGTCCAGATTTTTTTGTTCTGTTGCTCTCCTTGTGGAGCACCAGTTCCCTCCAGGTATTTCTATTTCCCCCTCCTTTCATAAGAATCCCTGCACTCTGCCTCAAGTTTGGCTATGAGTCTCAGCATCTGCTTTGATGCCCTTCAGGATAGAGTCTTTCAGAAGCCCTCTGTGGTAGGCTCCTGTCTTCTTTCCTGTTTTCTCCCTCTTCTGATATCCATCCTCTTTGCCCTTCTGAATGAGGATTGAGCATCTTACTCGGAGTACTTCTTGACTAGCTTCTTTAGGTGTACAGATTTTAGTATGTTTATCCTATATTATATGTCTAATATCCACTTATGAGTGAGTATATACCCTGTGTGTCTTTCTGTTTCTGGGATACCTCACTCAGGATGATCTTTTCTAGTTCCCACCATTTGCCTGCAAATTTCATGATTTCCTTGTTTTTAATTGCTGAGTAGTATTCCACTGTGTAAATGTACCACAATTTCTATACCCATTCCTCAACTGAGGGGTATCTGGGGGTATTTAATTTTCATTTTATTTTTTATTATCATCATTAATTATAATTTATTCAACTTCTATCCTGGCTGGGTCCCCCTCCATTGTCTCCTTCCAAACCCTTCCAACCTCCCTCTTTTCCCCTTATTCTCCTCTCCAAGTCCACTGATAGGGGAGGTCTTCCTCTCCTTGTAACTTACCCTAGCATATCAAGTCTCATCATGACTGCTTATATTGTCTTCCTCTGTGGACTGGCAAGCCTACACCCCCCAGGGGGAGGTGATCAGAGAACCTGTCACTGAGTTTATGCCAGAGAAAGCCCCTTCTCCCCGTAATAGAGAACCAACTTGGAAACTGAGTCTATGGGCTACATCAGAGCCAGAAGTCCTCTCTATGCTTTGTCCTTGGTTAGGATATTAGTCTCTGCAGAGCCCCCAGGGCCCAGTTTTTTTGGCTCTGCTGGTCACCTTTTATAGCTGCTGTCTCCTCCAGGTCTTTCCCCCTTCTTTCATAAGATTACCTGCACTCTGCCAAAAGTTTAGCTACGAGTTTCAGCCTCTGGTTTAATAGCTCGATCAGTAGAGTATTTCAGAGGCAGTCTGTGGTGGGCTCCTATCCGGTTCCCTGTCTTGTGTTTCAAATGTCTATCACATTTGTCCTTCTGAATGAGGACTGAGAATCTTCCTTAGGATCTTCCTTGTTATTTAGCTTTTTTAGGAGTATAGATGTTAGTGTGTTTATCCTACATTATAGGGCTAAGACCCACTTATGAGTGAGTATATACCATGTGTGTCTTTCTGCTTCTGGGTTACCTCACTCAAGATAATCTTTTCTAGTTCCCTCCTTTTGCCTGCAAACTTCATTATTTCCTTGTTTTTAATAGGTGAGTAACATTCCATTGTGTAAATGTACCACAATTTTTATATCCATTCCTTACTTGAGGTACATGTAGTTTGAATATATGACGAATAGAGCTGCTATGAACATGGTTGAGCAAATGTCCTTGTTTTATAGTTGAGCATTTTAGATATATGCGTTGGAGTGGTATAGCAGGATCTTAAAGTAGCATTATTCCCAATTTTCTGAGAAATCACCTGATGATTTCAAAAGTGGTTGTACAAGTTTACATTCCCACAAACAATGGTAGAAGGGTCCCCTTTTTCTACAGCCTCTCCAGCATGTGTTGTTACTTGAGTTTTTTATCTTAGCCATTCTGATGGGTGTAATGTGAAATCTCAGGGTTTTTTTTAATTAAATTTTATTTTTTTATATTAATTACTGTTCATTTGCTTTGTATACCAGTGAAAGCCCCCTCCCTCATTCTGTCCCTATCTCACAATCATTCCCTCATCTCCTCCCATTCCCCTCTCCAAGTCCAATGATAGGGGAGGTCCTCCTCCCCTTCCACCTGACCTCAGGTTTTTTGTTTTTTGTTTTTTGTTTTTTTTGATTTACATTTATCTGATGACTAAGGGCTTTGGACATTTCTTGAACTGTTTCTCTGCCATTCGACATTCCTCTACTGAGAATTCTCTGCTTAGCTGTATATCCCATTTTTTAATTAAATTACTTGCTTTATTGGAGTTTTTTTTTAGGTTCTTTATATATACTGCATATTAGCTTTCTGTCAGATATAGGGTTTGTGAAGATTCTTTCCCAATCCTAGGCTTTTTTTTTTCTGTGACAACAGTGTCCTTTGCTTTCCAGAAGATTTTCAGTTTCATGAGGTCCCATTTATTGATTGTTGATCTTAGTGCCTGTGCTGTTGGTGTTCTGTTCAGGAAGTTGTCTTCTGTGCCAATGAGTTCTAGGCTCTTCCTCACTTTTTCTTTTAACAGGTTTAGATTGTCTGGTTTTATGTTGAGGTCTTTGATCTCCACTTAGACTTTAGTTTTGTGCAAGGTGATAAATATGGATCTATTTGCATTTTTCTACATGTAGACATCCAATTAGAACAGTACCATTTGTTGAATATGCTATCTTTTTTCCATTGCATTGTTTTGGCTTCTTTGACAAAAATCAAGTATCCGTAGGTGTGCGGGTTTATTTCTGGGTCTTCTTTAGATTCCATTGATCTACCAGTCTGTCTCTATGCCAGTTCCACACAGTTTTTATTACTGATGCTCTGTAGTATTAATTGAGATGCGGGATGGAGGTGCCTCCAGAAGATTCATGATTGTATAGGATTATTTTAGCAATTCTGAGTTTTACCATGTGAAATTGAGAATTGTTCTTTCAAGTCTGTAAAAATTTTGTTGGTATTTTGATGGGAATTGCATTGAATCAGTAGTATACTTTTGGTAAGATGGCCATTTTCAATATGTTATTCCTACTGATCCAAGAGCATGGGACTTCTTTACATATTCTGATATCTTCTTCAATTTCTTTCTTCAGAGACTTGAAGTTTGTTTGTTTGTTTGTTTGTTTTCATACAAGTCTTTCACTTCATTGATAAAAGTCACATCAAGAAACTTTATGTGATGTGGTTATTGTGAAGGGTGTAGTTTCCCTAATTTCTTTGACAGCCTTTTTGTCTTTCATATATAGGAGGGCTACTGATTAGTTTTGATGTTTGGTTTTCCTCAGTGTCTGTCTTTATGTCCCAGTTTTTGTTTCTGATTTTGCTAATTTGGGTAGTTTCTCTCTGCCTCTTAGTTAGTTGGGATAAGGGTTTGTCTATCTTGTTGATTTTCTCAAAGAACCAGTTCTTGGTTTCATTGATTCTTTGAATTGTTTACTTTGTTTCTAATTCATGGACTTCAGCTATGAGTTTGATGATTTCCAACCTTCCACTCATCTGCTTCTTTTTTTCTAGGGCTTTTTGTTGTGCCTTTAAGTAGCTTGTATGAGATCTCGCAAACTTCTTTCTGGAGGCTCTTAGTGCTATTAACTTTCCTCTTAACACTGCTTTCATTGTGTCCCATAAATTTTGGTAAGTTGTGCCTTCATTTTCTTTGAATTTTAGGAAGTCTCTAACTTATTTTTTCATTTCTTCTCTGATCAAGCTGTAACTGAGTAGAGAGTTGTTTAGTCCACGTGTATATAGGCTTTTTGTTATTTCTGTTGTTGTTGATGTCTAGGTTTAGGCCATTGTGGTCTGATAGTATATAATGCATTATTTCATCTTCTTGTATCTGTTGAGGCTTGCTTTGTGCCCAAATATATTGTCAGTTTTGGAGAAGGTTCCATTGGGATGCTGAGAAGGAGGTATTCTCCTGTGAATTCATTTGAAAGGTTCTGTAGACATCTATTAGTTTCACTTGATTTAGGGTCTCTGTAAGTGTCATTATTTCCCTATTTGGTTTCTGTCTAGATTGTCTGTCCCTTAGTGAGAGTGGAGGGTTGAGGTCTCCCACCATTAAGGTGTTGTGATCAATGTGTGATTTAAGCTTCAATAATGTTTCATTTACAAATGCAGTTGCTCTTTCATTTGGGGCATAGATGTTCAGGATTGTAATGTTCTCATTGTGAATTTTTCCTTTGATGAAAATGAAGTGCTCTTCTTCATCTTTTTTAATTAATTTTTGTTGAAATTCAATTTTATTAGACATTAGGATAGGTACTTCAGCTTGTTTTCTGTGTCTGATTGTTTGAACAACCTTTTTCTAACCCTTTACTCTGAGGTAGTGTTTACCTTTGTTACAGAGGTGTGTTTTTTTGGATGCAGCAGAATGTTGGATCCTGTTTCCTCAACCATTCTCTTAGTCTGTGTCTTTTTATTGGAGAGTTGAATCCATTGATGTTGATAGATAATAGTGATCAATGAATGTTAGTTCCTTTTATTGTGGAGTTGGTGGTAATAATGTATTTGTGTGTTTTTTTTTTATTTTTTCATTGTGAGGTTATCTATGTCCTGTGTTTTCTTGGCTGTAGTTGATTTCATTTTATTGGAGTTTTCCTTCTAGTATTTTCTGTAGGGCTAGGTAGCTGTGTAGATATTGTTTAAGTTTAGTTTTGTAATGGAATATTTTGTTTGCTCCATCTATGTTGATTGAAAGCTTTGCTGGATATAGTAGTCTGGGTTGGCATCTGTGGTCCCTTAGACTCTGCATTACATCTGCCCAGGCCCTTCTGGCTTTCATGGTTTCTGTTGAGAAGTGTCATGTGACTCTGATAGGTCTATCTTTGTATGTTACTTGGGCTTTTTCCCTTGCTGTTTTTAATAGTTTTTCTTTGTTCTATAGACTTAGTGTTTTGACTATTATGTGATATAAAGAGTTTCTTTTCTGGTCCAGTCTATTTGGTGTTCTCTAAGCCTCTTGTATGACATCATTTATTTCTTGGATGTTTTGTGTTTGGAACTTTTCTGATTTTATTTTTTCTTTGAGAGATGTATCAGTTTCTGCAATTGTATCTTTAGTGCCTGAGATTCTCTCTTCCATCTCTTGTATTCTATTAGTGATGCTTACCTTTGTGGTTCCTAATCTTTTCTCCAATTTCTACAGCTCCAGGGATTTCTCTGTTTATGTTTTCTTTATTGATTTTAATTCTGTTTTCATATCTTGCACCATTTCCTTCATCTGTTTGAAAGTAGATTCCTGTCTTTACATGATGTCATCAATTTTTTTATTCGTTTCCCCTTTATGTTCTCTATTTGTGTGTCTATATGTGCCTGTATTTGTTTGAGAGTTTTCTTCATTTTTCTCTTTACGTGTCTCTAATAACTCGATAAGCATAGCTTTAAAATAATTTTCTGTGTTTCCAATGAATCAAAATATCCATTGATATTGAGTGAAGCCATGATGTCCTTATTTTTGATGGATGTGTTCTTAAGCCTGCCTTTCACCATAAGATGGTCAGTAGTCTTTGTTGTTTGTTCATGGAGCCTGTATTGCAGACTGGGTCTGTCCATCTCTGGAGTCCAGAAGATGAGAGAAGTCCACTTGTTTAAGAGTTGGTGTTGGTGCTTCAGATGCAGCTAAGGGAGGAAGGTCACTGGTGCAAGTACACAAGTGCAGGAGTGTGTGTGAAAGTGTGTATGCCTCGGATGGTGAAGTGTAAGGGAAGAGCATAAGTGCAGATGAGGGTGCTAGTGAGTTTAATGGGTGGTGCAGTGCTCATGCACAGGTGTGCTGGATAGCTCAGTGGCCCACAGGCCAATTTCGGTATTGCGCTCCAATCGCTCAGATCTGCCTGATCTGCACTGTCTTTATTCTAGGAACTGTTTGGCTCGACTCCGCTGAGAGACCCACAGAACAGGGTTTTCGGTGTTGAGAATGTTGTCCCAGAGATTCCCTATGTGGCCCATGGGTGTGAGTGAGAGGGATCTGGTGTTTGGCTGCTAGAGTAGAGGAACCCCTATCTGGGGCTCTGTATTCACTCTCTCACAGAAGCACTCATTTGCAGATGTGTGTGGAAAACGAAGAGGGCCTACATGTACTAACTGTCAGGTACAGGCATATGCCGTAAGCTCAGAGAGCCCACCGTTTTCTGCTTTCAGATTTGGGTCCCCTGTTTGACCTATAGAGTAGGGAGGTGCCCCGTACCTGGGGTTATGCATTCCACACCTTTGCTGTGCCACTGGAACAAGGTGAGCAAGGGAAGATACAGCTGAGGGTGTAGGATGTTGATAGTTCACCACTCTCAGACCCTGTCCCTGCATAGACAATTTGTCCCAGCTCACAGGTTGTCCCATCTAGCCCAGGAAGCCTCAAAGAATTTGCTCTGTTTTCAGTTGCTCTTCTACTCACCAATTTTAGAGTTCAGGATCTGTCCTTCAGAAATGGTGGGCCCTGGTCACCTCCAGCTTGGAGCTCGAGCTCCTGACACTGATATTTTAAAAGGATAGTTTTTCTTTTTGGTGCATTTTCATGCAAAGCAGTATTAGTTTTGTGCCTTAACTGGTAATAAAGCAGCTTCAGTCTATGGACACAGGTCTTTGTGTTCCCTGAACTAAGTTTGACATTACTTTGTGCCCTGGTGCAAACTTCTTTGACAAGTTGCCTAAATATGGATAACTTGTATAGTTAGGATTATAATTCTAACTCTAAAAATATAATTGTATAAGATGATGAAGAATACCTAAGCTGATAACTTTGAAAAGAAGCAAGATAATGAATGTAACTACAGAAAAATTTTAAGTGCCCAAGGATTTACATTTTTCTTGTTTTTGATCCCCTGTTCATCATCAGGCAAGCTGATGATTTGTAGTATAGAAAGATATTCACAGTAAGAAATCTAGACACCATGAGAATCTAGTTATGTGTTGAATCCCATAACTAGAGAAAAAATAAAATTGAATAGTGGTGGAACTTACCTAAGCATGTCTGAAAATGAGAGTGGAAGGGGAATGAAGTATCAGTTGATTTCATCATGCACTGGATTATGATCTTAAAAGTCACAAGTATGGGTCCAAGGGTAGATTAAAGCAGTGTTCTATCAAAGAAATATTTTCTTCTTTCTATTCCATCTAGCTTGGGTCTGTCTTGAGCCTATCAAATGCTAAGACAAAGTGAAAGTAGTAAAATGACAAGGGGAGACTATAGGATTGGATAGGCTGGCTGTGATAGTGATCTGAGACATTAGTCAACCCATTCATTGCCAAAGTTCATTCGGCTGATTTGGATGGTCAGCCTATTAATCCTCTTTTTCCTTTAGCACTTCACATGTGTTCCTCCTAAAGGTGCAGGCTCCTTGGAAGAGAGTGACCTTTCCTTATACAGGAAAACAATTCTTCAGTCAAAAATACAGGAGTGTCAGTGTTGTCTCATTAAAACCTCCAGATAATCTCTTAAAAGAGACAAGAAACCAAAAGCAAGCATAGGAGAAGAGAGTGGATGGAAAGAGGAAGAAAAGGAAAGTTGAAAGAGAAACCAGCAATGTTATTTTATAGAAGTGTGTTTGTTTTTCAGTTTCTCTCTTAACCTGGCTATCACATAAATAACTGAAACTCCTTTATATTTGTTTAATAAGAAACTTCACAACACAATAACTGAGCAGTTATTACTCTATTCTTAACCCTTTAAGCAAATCTGGTTTTCTCCCAGTACACATTCCAGACATACTTAATACTTTGTAGCTTTCTCTCTTCCAGGTTTCTCTCATAATATCTCCTGTATCCCTCCTATGGCTGAAGCCCCTACTTCTTCTGACTCCTTCTTCCTTGGTTAGTGCAGCCCTGTTCTCTGTCTTGTTCAGTGATATGCTATAAGCTGCTTCATTGGCATTTCAGAGGGCAATTGGGGAGCAGTGCTTACATGACACTGAAATGAGATTCTCAGTACAAGGATTGCAAACAGATATGGGGGGTACAGAAATCAGCATTTGAATTACACAGTAACCTTATGCCTACAAGAGACAAAGAAGATAGATTTTAAAAAAGAATGAATAAAGAGAAAGAAAAGGAGGAAGAAAGAAAGAATGGGTTTATTGTGTTGGTTCTGCAGTCAGATCCTTTCATTAAAGAGAAAGATATTTATATAAAGCAACTTAAAAAAGGAGGAAATGAAGAATTTCCTTGGAAATTCCATGGAATTACTACTGAGAGTCAGAAGATTGGAAGATGAGCTTTCTAGACAGACACTAGGAAATGTTCGAATTTCAGAAACAAGATCCTAAGCTAGTAAATATTGATCAAATGGCTCAAATTGATAAACTGTGAGTGTCAGTACGAAGGACTAGTGAATTCTTCCTACCAATAGCTGCATAACTTAACCTGTCACTTTTGATATTCATTGGACCATTTTTTTTTTGGAAATTTCTTATGTACCAACTGAGACAGCTCAGCTCAAACTCTTGGTCTTTGGGTTAGTGTTTAGCTTCTTTTTCCTCCATGGTTCTCTTATACATAGGTTCTGTTATTAGGGGACACATATTCTGACTTGCTCATTATCCCTTAGTGAATATATTGGAGAAGTTGTTAGTACATAGTTTAAAGGCTACTATCTGAAGCCTGGGTGGTGTGTTTGTGGAACTATTCTGGGAGAAAGCCTCTGGTTTGGTTGCCATGTACCTTCTGAAATAAAAATAAAGTGTGGCATAGAGAACAGTCTCACTTTTGCTGGATAATGAAAACCAATGCATTTCTTAGGAATCTAGAAAATGATGACGCTATTTTCATTGATCTGCAAATACCAATAAAAAGTTTAAAAACAATATAAGCTATGTATGTGGCTAATAATAACCTTTGTCAATAATGCAAAAGGAACATAAAAAAGTTATAAATAGAAACATGAGAAATTATTTTAAAAACAGATAGTTAGCATGTAATATCTCCAAACCTCTAGTATGGAAGCAATATAGGAGCTAGGTAACTTTGTGTATGTGCAAGAAAAAAAGGTACAGAGTAAAACCAACACATCCATCATTATAGAAAGCAGATGTTCTGGTTGAGAAGAAATTTAGGACTATAGCAAGAACTTAGGAGCACTGAGAAAGAAAACCAAGATTTCTTGTTGTTTGTCATCAGACAACTATACTGACTAGATAGAAAAAAAGACAGGGAATATGAAAGCAAAATGGGTCAATTCCCATAAATTTCAGAGAAATATAAAGAAGTCATTGTCATCTTTTAATATATTCTTGATTTTAATGTAAATAATTTTTAACAGAATTAAATGTAAGTCGGAACAGCATCTATAAAATTTCCATCTATTTTAGGAAAAAGGTTACTTCACAGGCAATGAGCTAAACATGAGGTAACAGGTTTGACTGCAGATCCATCTTGGTATCTTTGATTGGAATAGGTTCCTTGGTAGATCTGCCAGCTAGCCACACCAATGTAAGAAAGAAAGGGAACATAATTTTTATTAGCAACCATCAAAATACCTGCAAGTTTGGCAGTACCAATGGCAGCCAGGCCTACTCAAAGAAGTCAGAAGGGGACTGGTGTTAAGGGGTTTCAACCACAATTAACTTAGCCGCAGTACTTGATCATCTTTATGACTGGGCCAGCACAACATGAATAAAGTATGTGAGACCTTCATTGGCTCATCTGTGTATTTTTCAGGAATTTTTAGACTAACAACATAGAATATAAAACAAAAAATAGAATGAACACTCTAATTAGAAAAAAATCCCTCAGTGGTATGCTCAGTCATTTGGATTATAGTTAATTATAGATGTGGTCAAGTTGATAACAGATATATTAAAATGGCTTGAAGTCTGTTGTCCAGCTAATCCAACTATGGGTGCCTATGAATAGAAGGTGCAAGAATCTTGTAGTTGCTCAGCTCAAGAGGCTGGATGTCTCAGCTGGCATTCAATATATGCCAGAATCCTGAAATAGTTGTCTCTAATACCAGTGAAAGAATGGAATTGCTAGTGAGGAAAAAAGCAAGTAAGCAAAAACAAAGCTTCCTTTTAGCTCTGTACCCCATCTTTTAATTGTATTATTCAGTTTGTTAGAGTTTAATTTTTTGAGTTTCTTATAAATTTTAGATATTAGCCCTTTGTCATGTAGGATTAGTAAAATTTTTTTCCCATCTGTGGGTTGCCATTTTGTTCTTTGGACGGTGACTTTTGTCTTACAGAAGCTGTTTTTTAGTTTCATGAGGTCCCATTTATTAAGTGTTGATCTTAGAGTCTGAGCTGTTGGTATTCTATTCGGAAAGTTGTCTTCTCTGCAAGTGAGTTAAAGGCTCTTACCTACTTTCTCCTGTAACAAATTTAATATATCTCATTTTACGTTGAGGTCTTTGATCCACTTGGACTTGAGCTTTGTGCAGAGTGACAAATATAGATCTATTTACATTTTCCTACATGTGGGTATCCTGTTAGACTAGCACCATTTGTTGAAGATGCTTTTATTCTCTATTGTATGGTTTGGGATTCTTTGTCAAAACTCAAATGTCCATAGATGTGTGGTTTTATGTCTTGGTGTTCTATTTGATTTCATTTATCTACCATTCTGTTTCTATGTCAGTACCATGCAGTTTTTATTACTATCACTTCTCAACAGAGGAATCTTGAATGGCCAGAAGCACTTACAGAAATACTTGACTTCTTTAGTCATCAGGGAAATGCAAATCAAAAAACAATGAAATTCCATCGTATACCTAACAGAATGGCTAAGAACAAAAACTTAGGTAACAGCACATGCTGGCAAGGATATGAAGAAAGGGGAACATTTCTCCATTGCCAGTGGGAGAACAAACTTGTTCAACCACTTTGGAAATACATCTGGAGGTTTTTTCAGAAAATTGGGAATAGGTTTACATTAAGACCCAGCTTTTCGACCAAATATATCTGGGCATAGGGTCTTTTCTGAAACTGACATTCAACCAAGGACCATGTATGGATATAACCTAGAACCTCTGCTAAGATGTAGCCTGTGGTAGCTCAGTAACCAATTGGTTTCCCAAAGTGAGGGGAACAAGGACTATTTCTAACAGGAACTCAATGAAGATACCTGATAAAACAGGATCAGATGAATGGGGGGAGGTCCCCCCCTATCAGTGGACTTGGAAAGGGGCACAGTAGTGATGAGGGAGGGAGGGACTGGGAGGGAACGAGGGTTCGGGGCATGGCTAGGATACAGAATTAATAAAATGTAACTGATAAAAAAAAAAGACCCAGCTTTTCCATTCCCAGGCATATACCTAAGAGATGTCCTACTTTACAACAAGGATATTTGCTCAACTATGTTCATAGCAGCTCTATTCACAATAGCCAGAAAATGAAAACAACCCAGACATCCCTGAACTGAAGAATGGTAAAGAAAGTGTGGCATGGTTACACAGTGGAATACTACTCAGCCATTAAAAACAAGAAAATCATGAAATCTGCAGTCAAATGTATGGAACTTAGAAGATCATCCTGAGTGAGATAACACAGAACTAGGAAGACACATAGGGTATGCATCACACACAAGTGGATATTAGCCATATAGTACAAGATAAACATACTATAATTCAAGACCCAAACAAGCTAATAAACAATGTGGGCCCAAGGAAGGATGCTTGAATCTCACTTAGAATAGAAAATAGATTAGTCAGATGAAGTCATTGAAGAGAGGGAACAGGATAGGAGAGGGGAAAGTTAGGGAAATGAGGATAGGGGTCAGATACAGGGTGAGTGGAATGGAGAGGACAGAAAGCTTACAGAGAGAAGAGCAGCCATGGGTGGAGGCTAGTCTTAGACAAGCCAAAGATCTGAAATAGGGTGGGCTCATGGGAGAGTATGGGGATGACTCTTGCTGAAACTCTTGGTGGCAAAGGTCATGGAGACAGGGAAGACAATCCTTTAACAAGACAGGACAACTGGTGAAGAGAGGGAAATACCAACTAACCTACAAAAACTTCCACCCAGAATTTACCTTAATTCCAGGATATGTAGGGATTAAGATAGAGCAGAGCTAGAGGGAATTTGCAACCAATGCCTGGCCCAAGCTGAGACCCATTCCATGGGAGAGAGACAAACCCTGACACTATCAATGACATTCTACTGTGTTTGAAGATTGGAGCCTTGCATGGCTGTCCTCTGAGAGCCTTTTCCTAGCAATGGATTGAAACAGAAACCCAGACTCACAGCCAAACATTGGATAGAGCAGAGGGAACCTTGTGGAAGAGTGGCCCCACTCCAGATGTTGGTGGATGCTCATGAAGACCAAGCTGTACATCTGATGCATATGTGCAAGGGGCCTAGGACTAGTCCATGCATGCTCTTTTCTAGGACTAGTACATACATGTTGCTGGTTCAGGCTCTGTGAGCCCCCTTGGGGCCAGGTTACTTGACTCTGGGGGATACTTGACTCCTACATCTTCCATCACTCTTCCGACTCTTGCATGAGACTCCCTGGGCTCTGTCTAATGTTTGGCTGTGGGTCTCTGCATGTGTTGTCCATCAGCTGTTAGGTAGAGTCTCTCAGAGGAGTTATTCTAGGTTCCTGACTATAAGCACAGCAGAGTAACATTAATAGTGCCAGGGTTTGGTTTTCTCCCTTGGGATGGGTCTCAAGTAGGGTCAGTCTTTGGTTGGCTTTCCCTCAAACATTTCTCCAATTTTGTTCCAATACATCTTACAGGCAGGGCAAATTTTGGGTTGAAGGTTTTATGGCTGGGTTGTTCTTATTTCTCCACTGGAAACCTGACTGGCTACAGGAGGTGGCCACTTCAGGCTCCATAGAGGACACTTCCAGGAGTTTCAACCAGGGTGACCCCCATAGACTTCCTGGGGCCTCCTCCATCCCAGGTCTTTGGCAAACCTCAGAGATGGCCCCCGCCTCTGATTTCCATTCTTTCAGTTGGCCCTCTCTCCTCTCATCTCCCTACTCTTAATCCCCACTCCTGCTACTGTGTCCATCCCCACTCCCACCTCCCACCCTACACCTCTAATAAGTGTTAAGGCACCTTAGGTCCCTGTGGCATGCCTATGTGGGCTAAGGAAGTTTTGTAGGTGTTCATCATAAGGAAAGGGAAATTAATGAAATTACTACAATTGTTTTGAGATTCTGAGAATCCTCTACCAAGTTTTTCCAAAGAACTAATTTTCTTCCTCCTTTTTTTTCTTTCCCTTTCCCTTTTCTAGTCTTTTCCTTTCTTCTTTTGTACTTCCTTTGTTTAGTGATTTTACTTTATGTGCAGAGTAGGTCCTTATACACTCTTGAAATTGTGGAACCAATACCAAAACTGAGCAGCAATTAAGTAATGATTTTTTTTTAATTTTGCTAAGTATAATAAATGTCATTGTCACAAGGGTAATCTACCTCAGAACCCTTGGAGTTGAGATTTTATGTTTATAGGCATCCTGTCAAAAGGAAGGAAGAAAGGGAGGAAAGAAAGGAAAAAAGAAAGAAAGAAAGAAAGAAAGAAAGAAAGAAAGAAAGAAAGAAAGAAAGAAAGGAAGGAAGGAAGGAAGGAAGGAAGAAAGAAAGAAAG
>REGO01000397.1:960632-986490 GCA_010120015.1 Rhombomys opimus | reverse complement strand
AAGAAAGAAAGAAAGAAAGAAAGAAAGAAAGAAAGAAAGAAAGAAAGAAAGAAAGAAGGAAAGAAGGAAAGAAGGAAAGAAAAGGAAGAAAGATAGATTAGAGTGGGGCAGAAATTAAGAAAGGTCATCTAGAAAATTCTCAGAGAAACTTCCTTCTCTGCTTTGAGTCTCAAAAACAGAAAGCATAAAGTTTTGTTTGATCTACTTACAGAAAAATCTAGTATTAACTGTATAAGATACTTGAAGGATTCAGGGTTCTTCTATTTTCTCTAGTCACTTACACAAATAGAAACTTATCCTACCAGAATGATATATAATTATTAAAATACAGGAAATTGATAGTTTGGTTTTGTAACAATTCTTGTTTCACAGGGCCATAAAGGCTCACTAGGAAGATTATAATACAGAACAATAAAACATTTAGTTCACATGTTGTAAGCTGTAAGCAAAACTGCTACAATTTATAAATATTTGTATTTATTTTTCAGGTACAATGTCCCACTAAAAGGCAAATAACGAAAAAACCTGGAGCAATGGAGAAAAAGTACAGTTCTGCATTGGGCAGATTCCAGCTTTTGCAGACGGGGAAAATCCTATGCCTATTATGTTAGGTTTTATCTGTAAATCCTGGTTTTGGTTTTTGAATGTGGAGAGGCTTTTGAAAATCTGAATTTTTATCACATCTCTATCAGTTTTAATTATTCCAAAGTCTGAAAACCTACTATGATTTATCTCATATTAGTGTTGCATTTGATACCGTTTACTTCTGGTCATACACTGAGGAGAAAACACTAGACTGACTTCATCAAGTCTTCTTGTTTGTGAAGATTCATCCAAAAATTAAAAAAAAAAATCTAAAAAGCTGATGTTGGACTTAACTGTGCTTATCGTGAGCTCTCAGCAGCTTATAGAAGTGTAATTTTTAGTCTGGGTTTTAAGGGAATGTACATGATGTCAGTAACAAGTTACCAGGAAATTTCTTTTTTAAAAAATGATGTTTTACTTTAACGAGAACAAAAATGCCTGATGAGAACTTGGTAGCCTATTTGTTAGTGGCACTCCAGCTTCCTGCTCAGCTGTGAGTCATTCATGCTACAGCTTTCAGAAGACAGAGCAAGACATATAGCAGTGAGGATTTTTGCTATAGAACTGAAAAGCTGACATTAACACACAACAAAGACTAAACAGAGAAGTGCCACTCAATACAAGATACTTTTGATCATTTCCTAAACACTATTTAAATTTTGTAATTTTTTATGTGTGTGTGTGCATGTGCATGCGTGTGTGTGGTATATGTGTATATTTTTACGCTTGTGCATGAGGATGTGTGTTTGACTATGTACATACATGGAGAGGCCACAGGGTTAATATCTGGTGTCTGCATCTCTTGCTCTCACTCATGTTTGTTTGTTTGTGTGTTTGCTTTTTTGTTTCTGTGTTCTTGATGTGAACATGCATATCTGTCCATGTGAGTGTCACTGAAGAGGCTGGAGGTTAAGGTTAGAATGGCTTGCTCTATTGCTTTTCTACCTCTTTTTTTTTTTTTCTTTGAGACTGGGTACCTTCCTGAATCTTGAGCTTGGGATCGTGCTGAGCAATGAGTCCTCAGATACTTATCTACCAATCTGTGTCACTCAACACAGATTACAGAGCTGTATGGTCACACTTGGCTAAAGATCAAATTCAGGTTCTCGTAATTGCTTGACCCATTGAGCCATGTCCCTAGACTCAAATTTCTAAAAATATTTTAATAAAAAAGGAAAGTTATGATAAAAAGGATGGAAACCGTGAGCCTTACTGTACTGTAGTACATATTTCTTTTGTTAATAATGGAGTTTCATTATCAAATTTATCTGGATAGAAACATTTTAAAAGCAATAGTAGCCTGTTACTATGCCACCCATTAATGTAAAATTTATTCAAAGCCTTAGAGGCATACTATGGGCAGAATCTGATACATGGTAAGCATATAGTAAATGCAGAGAATTCTTTTTAACCAACTTTACCAGGTAGCTTGTAGCAGTTGGAGTCTATAGAATAAATAATTCTAAGGAGGAAGAGATTTTGTAAGTTCTAACTGTTTGATGTCTGTGAGGGTGGCCATCAGCTTTTCAATTTTCAAGTGTCAAAGTTCAGATAGTAATAAAGTTTCAATTAATACACATCACTGCCACGTTTAGCTGAGAGGGCATTGTTTTCTTTCTAGCAGCTATTAACCTTTTATAATTTCTTAAAAGTGTCAGTTTTCGATTGAAGCAAATGAATCAAACAATAAAATAAACTATTTCTCTACAATTCTGCAACCGGTATGTGAAAATTGCCTAGGGTTTTATTCACCAGTGCTTTGTTAAAACTCTAAATGTAGTTCAGAAATAAACATGAAAGCCCTTCTGTTAAAGTCATGGGTGGCAGGTAAGGCCTACCAAGTTGGTATTGAATCCATGTCTTATGCTTGGTTTTACTGAATTCTCCTGTAATCAAATACAAGTAAAACAAGCTTTTCCCTTTCCCAGAAACTCTGGGTAGTCAAATAATTTGCATCTGGAATGAAAAGCTTGAAGAAGTCTGCTGGCAGGAAAATTTTGTCTACATAAAAAATGTTCCACAGGAAAGACAAGCTTTTGGGGCTTGAAGAGACCCATTTAAGTGTTTCTGTCTGAGCATCCATGTGGCTGAAAAAATAGATGTGCCAACTGGAATGATGGTTCCTATTTGAAGCTGTCTTCTCAGAAGAATTGAACCATATTTTCTACCAAGAGAAAAAACTTAATTTTGGAAGAGTGATTATGTCAGTGGTGAGCTAAGATAAAAAGCTGTATTTTACCAAACATTATTATTCTTACAGTTGGCCCTTTTGAAGCTGGGGTATTTTGATTTAAAAATAATATTTTCTTAGAAAACAAACTGGATATTTGCTTCATTGCTTTTTTCATATTTTTTATTATTATCATTTATTACATTTTTTTTCAACTTGTATCCCGGCTATGCCTTCCTCCCTCCCTCCCTCATCTCCTCCCAATCCCATCCTCCTTCCCTCTCCTCCCCTTATTCCCCTCACCTATTCCACTGATAGGCTAGTCCTCCCTAGCCTATCAGGTCTCATCAGGACTGGTTGCATTGTCTTCTGTGGACTAGAAAGGCTGCACCGCCCAGGGGAAGGTGATCAGAGAGCCTGCCACTGAGTTCATGCCAGAGAAAGTCCTGCTCCTCTTACTAGGGACCTAACTTGGAGACTGACTCTATGGGCTACATCTGAGCCAAGGTTTCAGGTCCTCTACATGCATTAGTAGTGTATCATTAATTAGTGTATCATTCTCTTCATTGTCCTCAGGGCTCAGTTTTCACAACCCTGTTGGTCTCCTTTTGGAGCTCCTGTCCCCTCCAGGTCTTTCTCTCTCCCCCTTATTTCATCAAATTCCCTGCACTCTGCCTAAAGTTTGGCTATGAGTCTCAGAATCTGCATCAATACCTCAATTAGTAGAGTCTTTCAGAGGCCATCTGTGGTTGGCTCCTATCCTGTTCCCTGACTTCTCTTGCTTCTGATGTCTTTTGCCTTTTTCTTCTTAATGAGGATTGAGCATCTTACTTTTTAAAATCCGTACCTAAAGAAGCTAAGCAAGAAGGAGGACTCTGAGTAATATGCTCAGTCATTATTCAGAAAGGCAAATGGGGTAGACATCAAAAGAGGAACAAAACAGGAGCCTACCTAGAGGACCTCTGAAAGACTCTACCCAGCATGGTATTAAAGCAAATGCTGAAACTCATAGCCAAACTTTGGGCGGAGTTCTAGGAATCTTATGAAAGACGGGAGAGATAGAAAGACCTGGAGGGAAGAGGAGCTCCACAAGGAGAGCAACAGAACCAAAAAATCTGGGCACAGAGGTCTTTTCTGAGACTGATACTTCCACCAAGGACCATGCATGGAGATAAGCTAGAACCCCTGCACTGATGTAGCCCATGGCAGCTCAGTGTCCAAGAAGATTCCCTAATAATGGGAACAGGGGCTGTCTCTGACATGGATTCAGTGGCTGGCTCTTTGTTCACCTCCCCCTGAAGGGGGTCAGCTTTACCAAGCCACAAAGGAAAACAATGCAGCCAGGCTTGATGAGACCTGATAGGCTAAGGTCAGATGTAAGGGGAGGAGGACCTCCCCTATCAGTTGACTGGGGAAGAGGCATAGGAGAAGAAGAGGGAGGAAGGGTGGTATTTGAAGGAAATGAGGGAGGGGCTACAGCTGGAATATAAAGTAAACAAATTCTAATAAAGAAAAAAAGAAAAAAAATCTGTGCTGATAGCAAAATTTCATTTGTTGTGCTGTTAAAGCACTCATGTAAGTTAGTATAGACTAATATACTCAATAACCTGATGAATGACTAAGAAAAACAAACCATTTTTATTAGTGAATTTTAAAATAGCAAAATAAAAATGACTGATTTGCATTTTGATGCTTCCACCCTAATTTTTTGCACAAAAATGCTTTCTCATCTGCTTTGACTACCAGGTTGATACAGTAAAGAAAGAAATGTTTTCTTCGTAGAAAGCACCAAACTAGTATTACAATGAGATATTACAAAGGGCAGTTCTGAGATGCTATTGCTTAATTTTGTGATGCATGTAACATAACAGGTTCTGCTCAGTTTCAACATACACAGTAACAAGATGAGCAGGTATGATTCAAGGAGGTTTATCCACCTGTGGTTTTACCTGAGTTATTATTATTTATGCTGATAAAATTCAATAGACTAACTTAGTCTTTGATATTGAAAAGAAAGACATAGTCACTAAGTTCAGACGATTCAATCTGTCAATGAGTGGTCCATAACAAAACTTTTGGTAGATGTTTGTTTACCAAGAAACTTTTAGATGTTAGTCATAAATATTTAACATAGTATCCAAGAGAATTATTAGAGAAGAGAAAACAGTGAGAGACCTAAACTGGCATTTAGAAGTGATGTCATTTACATTATCATGTTGGTAAGAATGCTTCTACTGTAATGAGTATTTGAGATAGAGTAATGAAAAATATTTCATTTTGGCTCACAGCTTTATAGCTGTAATAGCACATAAGTCATTGTTCTCTTGCGTGGATTGGTTGAAATGCAGCATCTTGTGTACTGAAGCAATGCTGCTACTTCACTGCTCGAAGAAAAAGAAAGAAACAGGAATCACAATCCTCTGGAGAAGCACACTCTATTAAGGTTCCAGTCCTTCTACCAGACCCTACACCTCAAAAATTCCACCTGTGTCCGCCGGCCCAAGATCAAGAGAAAGTCATTATTACATGTATCTTTGTGGGAAACTTATGATCCAATTACTGTGACAGGTGACAAGTGATTGTCAGGCCCTATAAGGAAAACTATTAACTAAAATGTAGATACCCTGGCTTCAGAGTAAACACATTTTAAATGTGAAGGTGATCTGGGCATAAGGGTGTAATAGAAGCCCAGGCCTGTAATATCTCCACTCAGAAAGCTGAGGAAATTAGATTACAAGTAACAGACTAGGCTGAGCTCCACAGTGAAATCCTTTCTCAAAAGTCTAAATTAAAGAAAGAAAAGATAAAAGTCAAATAGAGAACTAACAAATAATATTTACTGATTTGAAAATAAAATTTATAGATTTAATAATATGTCTAGAAATAAATGCATTGTTCATCAATAATCTGATATTACTAAACACAGTGACTGACTCCCTTTTCTAGTACTTTCTGGGTAAGTAGGCAAGAAAAATTAGAAACAGCACTTGACATCATTAGAAAATCATTAGAAAAAATTAGTACTATTTATTTAGTAGTCAAGGGAGGAGACCCTAATGTTGACTACAATTTCAATTTAATGCATATAATTCTTCCAAATGGACATAATGGAAAAGGCTTACTCCTCCCTACCTCTGACCTCAGGTTCCTTTGAGAATTTCCCTGTTTCTGGTCAGCTGTGTAAGTATGTGGATGCTAAACAAACAACTGGAAGTTGTAAGAACCACAGATACCTTTCTGCAAGATCCAGGAGTCAACTCTTGAAATCCAAACATCGAGCGCTAAAGAACCTTGTACTCTGTCACATCCCAACAGTGCAAGAGGGTAAGCTGCCCTTCTTAGATACCTCTTTTCAAGTTATAAACATTTCCTATCATAAATACATATGCACGCACACACATATACACAGTGTATTTTATTATAATTACATACTGTATATATATTTATTATAAACAATTAGAAATACATGTTTTTCTCCTGTGTAACTAATTAGTACAGCATCACCATAATTGCTAAGTAAATGCAAGATGTACAAAATGAGACAACTTATTGCCCTTAGAGTCTGTCATCTTTAGAATGTTCTGCTCGCATTTACTATAAAAGATTGAGCTTCTTTACTTTTAAAATAATATTTTTATTTACTCTTAGTTTTCACTTTTTATCTGTGTATTTGTTTTACTTCTATATATGTATATGCATCATGTGTGTATCTGGTTCCGATGGAGATAGAAGAGGATGTCTAAAACCCTGGAACTGGAGTTACAAATGATTGTATCCAATAATGAAAGTGCTGAACCCTGTTATCTGGAAGATCAGTGATTCTCTTAACCACTGAGCAATCTCTTCTGTACAATTTCTGACTGTTTAATCTCTCTGAAGTTTACATACAATAATCATTTCTTGTTTAATGTATTACACAGTCATAAAATAATCTGTGTTGAGATAAGGTTGGGGTTTTAATGATATTTTCCCAACAAATGTAAGCAAAATACAGTAAAAAAAACTAATAAAAATATATCAGTGACCTAGTAAAATTGTAAATTAAATTAAATTGCATATTAATGAAGCTAAAATGAATTTATATTATAGTAAGGGGAAATTATCTGTACAATCTTGATTCTCTTGATTCATGGGAACTGCTTGTGTACACTTTAAATTGTAATCACACAACGAAAATTCTTCCTTTTTTCTATTCCCATCATAGTCTTCTTTTTCTAGAATGTATTCTCATGTGAATTTATTTGCTAGTTCAAACATCTCCACCACCTGTGCATTTACATCTGCTGCTATCTTTTGTTGCGTTTAGCATGTTGCTAGTTACTTTTAAATACTGACCATTGTGTACAAAACTGCTATGAAGGCTTCATTTCATTTATGCTATACCCTACCATACACTGTTACCAGACCCTCATACATGAGCTCATCAGTATAACCCAGTGGATGCCCAGCTGAATTGCACTGGCTTTACAGTTTGGAAGAAACAAACCATACTTCCCATTTGGTTTCTAAAATGCCTTGACAACCTGGCTGGCCTATGGCTCTTAGCTCTAATCCTGGATACTCTCACAGTTATTCTACCTCCCTTCAGTGGGAATCTAATTAATCCTGCAAACTTTCTTGGGGAATGGATGAGAAGATAGCACAAAGTGACTGCTTCAGACAGGCTTTTGCTTCTCAGGAAACTCTGGCAGAGCTTGTGTTTTAGTATATTCCTGTCTTCTATGGGTCCCATTCAATAATGAGGAAGTGATTGCCATGCTAGAAAATGTTAAAAAATGTGTTTGACTGTCTTTAAGGTCCTAATGATTTCTGCATGGTTCATGGCTTAACTGCACTAGAAACTGGCTTTTGTTGTTGTTTTTGTTTTGCCACACAGATTTTTTTGCTACCACTCATACCCATTATTTGAAAATTACACCAAATACTTAAAGCAGATTGAGATTGTTTTACGGATTTATTCTGGATGCACCTTCCTCAAAATTTAGTTTATTATAACTATTATCAATCCCAAAGGTTTCCAGTTTTGTTGCAAATTTTACTTCATAATTTAGTCCCCTATTTCATTTGTCATCATGTGTTGCCATTATTTTGGTTTATCAGATATATATTGCCATTATATCTTCAAGTAGCATTTTAGTTAATTATAGATCACCTACAATATTTTCATATGTGTTCTCTAATTTTTATTGTCTATTTTAGAATAAAAACATGGTTTTTAGAAGAATTTTTAATTTATATGAAACTAAGCAGAAAGTATGGACTATGCTCATATTCCTCTTCTTTCCTCCATATTGCTCTATTATTAATATATTACATTGTGTAGTACATTTATTGTAGTTCATGAGTTAATAATGCGCATAATTTATTATTAAATAAATTCCATAGTATGCATGGGGGTTCCTCATTTGTGTGATTAGTTTGTTGAGGTTTTTTGTTGTTGTTGAGTGCATCATAGATGCATTACAGTTTCATGTAGTAAACTTTCATTGCAGTTATATTCTATTTATTTATTCTTTAAATAGTAACTGACTCATGAGTCTGACATTTCTAGACTGTCATGGTCTAACTTATATTATTATATTAAATATATAACCTCTTTAGAGTTAAAAAAAACTTTTAAATTTCTTCCATGTCTTTTGTTGTGACTTTCTGATAACGTTTTTAACTGCTGAACAATATTCCATTGTACTTCTTATTCATGATGTGTTTATCCACTCATCTACAGAAAATTACTTGCATTATTTCAGTTTAGAGCAATTATAATATTCGTGTGTAGAATTTTTCTTCTTGTTATTTACCTCCCTCCCTCTCTCTCACTCTGTCTTCCTTCTGTCATTACTGCCTGTGGAAGGAGGATCAGCTCACCTCTGTCCCAGTTGTTGACAAAACCTAGCTGAACTTCCATCTGCCATTTCTCTTGTGAAGCCATCTGTACTTGCCATCCATTTATCTGCTTGCCTTCTGTTTCACCCATCTGGTCCTAACGTCAACATTTCTTTCCATGCATTTATCTGGTCCCAATCCCACCACTTCATTTCTGCAATTGGACCCCTAAGCAAATTTCCAACTTGTCATCCAATAGAAGCAGCAACAGAGCCTCTCCAGAGACATTGTACTACAGCAAACTTTGTGTATTTCTTGAGATTTAATCTCAAGATTCTTGACCTCTTTAATCCTGTATAAATAATTTGCAACATATGTACATGGATTATTAATATTTACTGTGTAATGTGCAATGTATGCTCTGAGAGTTTATACTGGTAATTCAGATTTATATAAAAGAGTTCGTTGTCAGTCAAACCTGGGAGACCATGGAAAACAGAAATGTCTGGAAAATTGCTGTGAACTAAACTGCAATACCTTATAAATTTATTGTCATTCAATAAATTCTGACATTGTGTAAATGTACAACTGTGTTCATTAGTATTTCTGATTCAGTGTGCTCACAACATGTACAAGAGGTCATAGTTAGATGCGGCTACAGTGAAATGTATCCTTTCGCCAGGTGTGGTAAACCCTGGTCAAACATCTTGCTAATGGCGCTATCTTTTATTGAGGATTACAGACTTATCTGGCTTTATTTTAAAAAAATGTTACGTTTTCCTTTCTAAGGCCAGAAGGGATTTTTCTTTGATCTTCACTCTGGAAACTGGTTAGTTTGCTGGAAGTAAAACCTATGAAAACACGGGGCATCCCCAGGTGTATTTGTATCAGGCTGCCAGTCAGTGTCCAGAAATGAGCCCTTCATGCTTCTGTCAGCTGCTGGCCCTAGCGCTGACTCCTGTAAAAGCTGTGAGTCTAATTTCTACTATATACTTTTCTGCTTAAACGACTTTGTACTGAGCCCTCTTGATTCCCAAGTGTATTTAAAAAGAATTGGTTTTCAGATTCTTCAGTGTTTCTAATGAGGAAATGAGTAATGATCTCTAAATTACTTGTCAGGCTGAAGATAAGGCTGGATAGATGGATATTGAAAATGGAGGGGACATGAGAAGGGAAGGATCATAGCTTGGCTGACGTTTCCTAGGATCTGAGAATCAAGAATTCCATTAGAATTGATACTATTTCTGAAGGATGCTAATAGAGACAATATTCCTTTTATAGAGAAATATGTCTAATGAAGAAGATTGTTAAGGTAGCCACAAAGCATATATATTTAGCCTTAAGTATGGCCTTACTCCTCTCTCCATTATTTCTAGGAATCTTACTTATTAAGTAAATTCATTTACACAGCAAAGAATCTAAACTTCCCCTATAACTCTTATGAGCAATGGTTTTATTTTATCAGCTATAATCCTATCAAATGGGTTTTGGGACCCAACCCATGCTAGGATCTCATTCAGTTTCTATCAACCTTTTAAAAATATAACTGCAGAGACTGACAAAATCCTACATATGATATTCTAAGGACAATCAAGCAAGACTATATTCTGAGGACCTCACACCTGTTCTTAGGTGTATATTTCCAGTGATAGGAAGTTATAAAGAGGAGGCTCATAAGTTCAATGATGGCCTTTTTGAATCATAGGCCCTCTAGACCTAGACCCCCTGCTCAGAAGTAGCTAATAGGCAACACAGTCTTCACTTGGATTCCCTAGTAAGGGGAGCAGGGGTTGTCTCTGACATGGAGTCTGTGACTTTTGCTATAGAATCAGACTTCTTTTTTTTTTTTAATTTTTTTTTTTAGAATCAGACTTCTTACTTGTCTGTCTCCTTGCAACTCTCAGATTACCAGATATTTTTTTTTTTTTTTTTGCTTGCAGAATCAGTGTGTTTAACAGTAATTCAGGAGCTTGCATATTAAAATTGACCTCTTAAAGGAAGATGCAAAGAGACTACATTTTTCACCCAACATGACAAAGAATTCTGCCAAGCTCAGGAGGATCTGGAAACCTTCCAAAAACAAAATTATTTTCTCTCTTATAATAGAGATCTTTCAGAGGACATTTTTGGTAGGCTCTCATCCTGTTCCTTCTCTTCAACTTCTTCCTGCTCTCTATTCTGTTTGCCTTTCTGATTAAGAATTAAGTATCCTCCTTAGGGTCTTCCTTGTTATTTAGCTTCTTCAGATTTGTGGATTGTAGTGTGGTTATCCGTATTATTTGGTTAACATCTGCTTATAAGTGAGTATATTCCATGTGTGTGTTTATGGTTGGTCCTGGGTTAACACACTCAAGATGATCTTTTCTATTTCCATCCATTTGCCTGAAAATTTCATGATGTCCTTGTTTTTAATAGCTGAATGGTATTCCATTGTATAAATGTACAATTTTTTTTATCCATTCTTTGTTTGAGGGACATCTAGGTTGTTTCCTGACTCCACCCAACAAGAGTGGATGCTAAGATTCACAGCCAAACTTTGGATAGAGCAAGGGAGTCTTAGAAAAAAGTGGGAGAATAGAAGGACCCAGTGTGTACAGGATCTCCATAAGAATACCAGCAGAGCCAACAAATCTAGACCCATGGGGGCCTGTAGAGACTGCTGCACCCACCAAGGACTATGCATGAAGACAACCTACACCCCCTGCTCAGAAATAGCTAATAGGCAGCACAGTCTTCACTTGAATTCCCTAGTAAGGGTAGCAGGGGTTGTCTCTGACATGGAGTCTGTTGCAGATTCTTTGATCACTCCCTCTGGTCATGGTCAGGCCATAGAAAAAGAGGATAGAAGCATTCCTATGAGACTTGATAGGCTTGGGTCAGATGTTAGGGGAAGAAGGCTCCCCCTTTCTAAGAAATAGGGCAGAGAAATAGGGGGGAAGAGGGAGAGAAGATGGTATTGGCAGATGAGGGAGGGGCTACAATCTGGATGTAAATTGAAAAAATTATAAAAAAAAAATTTAAAAGATGGACTCAAAGAAAAAAAAATATTGTCAAAACAACCTGAATGAGTTTTTGGTCTCCACATCCCTGGGAAACCTATAAGAAATAAACCTAATGAAAGGACCTGCATACCTTGGTGTGGTCCCCTCTGGACTCCAGAATAGACATAAACAACTCAAAAACACCAATTTCCATCCACAAATCAAACACAAAGAGATCCATTATTAAGCAAGGCAAAGAGACAAGATAACTGAATTTGAATTGGGTAGAAACAGCAGTATGATTTTTAAAGGGAGAAGGGGAGATCTGTGTTAGAATGAGCTAGGGTGAGTTGGTAAGTTGTGATTAGAATTTTAATTAGGGTAGTCAAAATAATGAATTGTTATTGCTACTCCCGACAGTTTTGATAGTTGGACCTTGGTATTCAGCATCAGGAATGAGTCAGGCATAAAATAGTGGAAAAGACCTTGGTTGCTAGCTTTAGGGGTATAATCTAACAGTTTAGCAAGGGAAAGGAAAGGGAGAAGGACAAATATGCTGCCACCATGTTTGCCATGATCCACTGTTACAATCTAAGTGATGGGTGCCATAATGCCACACCATGCAACAGATCTCACATTGGAGGTTTATTAGGGAGGAGGTGTACAGAGGTTGCCTCTGAGCAAGGGTGAAGGGAAGAAGAGAACAGAGAGAGGAGTGACTGGCCTTTCATAAGGGGATGAAATGTGTACACAGGGGGAGGATATGCAATGTGTGGCAACTGTAGAAATGTGTTGCATCTTGGCAGCTTGTCTTGTCCTGTTGTCCCTGAGTCTCCCACCCCAGAGGCAGGTGGTGGAGATTCCTGGTTGCTAACATCGAGCCTGCTAGAGCCTTTCACCTAACTCATGCTTAATTTTACATAAAGGTTAGCTTTTGTAGTGGTTCACATTATATATTCTCCACAGTCTCAGCCATTTGAATACTTGACCTCCAGTTCATGGGTAGGTTTAGGAGGTGCAGCCTTGTTGGAACAAAAATGTCATTGGAATGAGCTCTGAGATTTTTGAGGTTTCAGAAAACACATCATTCTCAATTTGCTTTTTTCTTCCTGTTTGTGTTTTGAAATGTCAGCCCTTGGCTCTTAGCTTATTTCTCCAGTCACCAACCCTACCTGCAGCCCTGCTTTGCCATCTTGATTGAGATTGACTCTTATTCCTTTGGAACCAAGTGTTTCAAATAAACCTCTTTCTTCTACCAGTTACCTTGTTCATGGTGTATCATAACAGTAGAAAAGTAACTAATACAATTTTTTTTTCTCATGGGTTTCTATAAATTGTAAAGTGGCCAGTGATTAAACTATAAACAGGTCAATTTCCCTTTCTGAATTTGTTTCCTACTTCAAAGTGTGACCGGGATAAAAGTCAATTTTGCTCTGTCTTACTTTGCTGTGTTAAACACCATAGGCAAAAGCAAAACAGAGAATAGTTTATTCAGATTAGGTAATAGTCTATTACCTAGGGAGGTTAGGACTGAAACTGAAGCAGAAGCAAAGGCAGGAACCCAAAGGAAAGCTGCTAAGTGGCTTGCTCACTTTGTTTTCTTATTCAAATCAGGACCAACCAACTACCTCAGGCTGGCACCAATCACAATGGGAAATCCACTCCTACACCAGTAATTCAAAAAACATCCTTCAGGACAATGTAATCGAGGAAATTCTTCAACTGAGGTTTCTTGTCCCAGATGACTAGTTCGTATAAAACGGAAATAAACTACCTAGCACATGCTTCAGATTTTGGTTCAGGTGAGCACTTTTGTTGTAGCTTTTCCATCCTATGTTTTTTTGTTTTGTTTTGTTTTTTGGTTTGTTTGTTTGTTTGTTTGTTTGTTTTTTAATAACCTCTATTGGGTTAGTAGTCTGGTAAATAAAACAGTTTATAAACATACTCAGAAGGAAACGGAGGACAATTTTCTTAGAGTTTTAAAGGAAAAAAAATGGAGTAAAACCAAATTTGGAGTAGAAGAAAGAGACAGGTTCAGCAATGGAGATCAACAGCTGCATAGCATGCAAGCAACCACATGGCAGAAGTCTGTGCGTGGGGGGTGGGGGGGCAATAAAAGAATGCAAATGCCTATAGCATCAGTGAAAGCATGTCCAGACTTTGATCCTCTGAAAGAAAAGGATATAGAAAAAAGAGAGGGTTGGGGGAGGTAGACAGTTACAGCTTTCTAAGAAACTCAGAACAGCAGGTAGGCTGCAAGAAAGAGGAATTTCTAGAAAAAAAAATCTAATCTTGAAAGTCATTATCTTGATGAAGAGATAATTATTCCTCTTCCCATCTTAGCATTTCCTTGAGTGAATCAGACTTACTGTGTGGTAGACTCCTGTCCAAGGGATTGATAAACTCAGCTCTGTTTAAGGGAGGAAAAAAACAGTGTGTAATAGTCCAATCCTGTAAGCAGATAAGAATATCAGCTCTCTACCCAGGGCCAGATGTTCGCCTCCCTTTTTACCAGAGGAAATAATCTTCCCAATGAGCTTCAACAAAACCCTGAAACCTCTACCATTTCATGAGATATTTTAAATCTAAAAGTTTTAAGTTCTTATTTCACTGTTCAGTCTAAATAGAGAAATATTAAGTAGAGTCCAGAGCTGACCATGAGAAAGTTCATGCTCAAAGGCCTTTGAAGTTATTAATACCAGCATAGCTACCTAAAGGTCATAATTTTTTATCTGCAATAGGATGGCAAGATGCACTCCAGGTTCAAGTATGGTAAAGCCACTTAAAAACTTAATTTTAAATGACATTTATGGATTATTTGAAATAAAAAAAACCTTTTAAATGATATCTTAAATTAATTCCATTTTATTTTTTTAAAAGGACCAATTCTCTTTCTGAAATATTCATATCAGTGAGGAAATTAAAAAACAGACAAGGTATAAAAGTTATATTAAAATTGTTTTACAAAATATAATACTTATATACATTTATTCTGGATATTATTATATAGCACACTTTTCATACATTTTATTCTTAGTTTAATTTATTTTTTAATTTTATGAACAAATAATGTATAAGGGCTTAGATATGTTAAAATGATAAAATAAAAAATTGCTCATTTTAGAAAAAATAGCTTAGTGTCAATAGGTAAAATGCAAAACAGCAGAAGCAAACATCTTTTTAGGCTGTAGCATTCCATTCTGTGGTGTAGTTTGGATGATGTAAATAGTATGCTTTCAGAATGAATAACATTAAACTGATGCAATCAATGGCAACAATAAAATAAATTTGGCTGATATGCAAAGTGGAAAACCTTTGATTGATTGTAAGCAAGATAAAATGTAGCAAATCTATGTGCAGAAAAGCAAGAAGTAATTTTAACAAAAATTTTGGCTCATTTCTGAAGGACTGAGATGCAGCTAAGTGGCAGAGTTTGGATGTTACTGTTTCTGTAAGCAGTTTTTGAAAGATATCCTACTTATTCATAGTTAATGAGAGGACTTCAGTCAGGCAAATACGGTCTTATGGATTAAAGACTAATAGTTATCTAAAGTAAGATCAGGCTATACTCTTAAGCAGCCTGCTATCTTAGATGAGAGAGAAGGAATAATGAAATCCAAGCACATATTTTGGCTTTTTGCAACTGGCTAAAACATTAAAAAAAAAAAAAAAAAAAAAGACTTGAAAAGTAACACTTGCTTTTAGCTCAGTCTTTCTGAGGTTTCAGTCCCAGATAATCTGACTTCATCAGTTTGGTCCCAAGATAAAGCACAGCACTATGGCTATGGGAGCTTATGCTGTAGGAATTTGCTAACCTCTCAGAAGGCAGGAAGGAAAGAAAGAAACTTGGGTGCAGAGTTGTAAGGTCTACCTTCTCAAAATCAAACCCCATGAATCTGCTTCCTTTAATTAGGCCCTTTTCTGACTAGCCCTTTAGCTATGGACTCATCAGTACTTCCATCTGTTCATGAGACTAGTGACGTTAAGTTCCTCTTAAAGGCTCTCCCTTTGAATACTCTTGACTGGGAGAGCAAGCATTCAACACCTGAGCTCCAAGCCTTAAAACAGATATGCATTTGAAGTTTATCAGGATTGAAGGCTAGTGCCCTAAGGTGTGCAAGAGCCTTGTTCCAATTAGACATAGATAATCAACCTGAAATCTGAAACAAAGAGCTCACTATAGACGTCATAAACTCTTACAGCCAGATGGAACAGCAAAGGTATCACCCCAGTGTCATAAAAGAAAAACACAAATGTCAGGGAACAAAACGTTTGAATGAAGCAGAGGAAATCCTAAAATAATTTTAAAAAATGAGAAAAAAAAACCAGAAGACTATTATAAAAGATATTTTAAAAAAATGTCTCTCTTTTCTTCAAAATACAGAACTGGGATAGATTTTTAAGAATCAAGGAGTGTTAAAAGGAAATAGAGGTATTTTGATCAAAATCATGAATTCTCACAATAACTCAAAAGTAGTGTTGAGACAAAAAATAAGGACAAAATAATAGATATGTGATAGCATCATCAAGCAATTATTTCATTATTGAAGAAAAAAATGTCAGTAGTTTTGATTGGGGTAGCGTTGTAGCAAATAAATGAGTGCTGGGCTATATAATGTTTATTATTACCCCTAATATTATCATGGTGGTATTATTTAACCTGCTATCACAAGTAATAAGACACAGACATCTGTTAGACTTACATATATATATAACCTTATATACCCTGGGCCGAGCAGATATTTTCATTACACTGTCTCAATAACCTCACCATCTACCTCCCAGCCCCCATCCAAATGATATCCGCCTTAATCCTCCTCATCTGGTCTACATTCCATACAGAATCCCATGGTACTTGCTTTTATTCTTCATCTGGACCTTTCCACACCATTACTGGAGTCCTTTCTCCTCACCCACATGGGTTTTTTTTTCTGCATCAATCCAACTTGGTATCCTCCTTCTTCTTCTCTTCCCATCCCTCTACCCCACTCCCATCCTCTCTGTCCTCCGAAGCCTGGGAACCTTAGCCATACCTACTCCGTTTTGCCCTGCCCAGGTATAGGTTGCTTAATCAACAATCAGATATGTCTTAGGCTGGTTTACAAAGCAAAGATAGGTGTGACCAGATCTCAAGGGCCAGTAACACTCCTAAGACCAACCTCTGACAGGGTAGAAAAGAAGATCAAGAAAAGTAAATCACTTGTAGAGACATTACGGAGGCAAGAGTGACAAGTCTTGTGACATTAACTTTATATTCTATGGCATATGTCTTAAAATTTCTGTAAAGCTGGCTTATAATACTAATACCTACATACATGGCCACTCATCTCAAAGTTAGTTATTATGTATTTAATTGCTACTGGACTCCTGTAAGTGTTAGTGAACTGAGGAAATTAGCTAAGACCAGGTGGTGTCTTTGTTCTAAGACTGAGGGTAAAAAGAATAAAACTTTTTGGGGGTACAGCTGCTTGCAAGAAGTTTCTCAAGATTGTAAGACTACACCTTAAACCACAGGCTAGAGTAGGGCATGAAGTACTGACATAATGCAAGATTATGTTAAAGGTAAAAGCAGTAGTGTGCATCCCAAAAGAGAACAGGGAGGCCAGGCTATATAAGAGTAGCAGCAAAGCAATGCTCAGATGTGACAGACAAAGATTAGGTATAAAGGGTGATTTAGTCTGTAAACACAGCAGTAGTCAAGGCAATAGTACATTTTATCTAATGAAGCAAACTACATTTGCTGTGTAGATCTGTGAACAAAGGCATATAATTGAAATTAGTATGCATCAAAATGGTCTTTACCATTTAAGATTGTTCTAGATCCACCTCTACCTTCATGTTGTAACTGTAATTACATTGACTCCAACTGTTTTGCCTATTCAATCTATAACAATTCCATTGACATTAGAGAACTCACTCATTCAGGATATAATATGACATTACAGTTGAAGGAATTCTCAGAGGCACTGATTGTCCACTCAAGTCCCAGTGACTTTTTGCGTACCTTATGTATTTTAAGTTAACCTTGATCAGCTCAGCATACAAGCTGAATCCTTTTAGTATTCTAACACCAAAATGTCTCCCATTCTCTCCCTATGTTATTGCAAGAAATGAGGTAATCATTGAAACAACCTTTTGTTTATATATACACATGTTTTCAAAAAGTTTATTCTAAAAGTCAAGCATAAAAATTTTTATGTTTGATACTTCATGAAGATTAGGAATAAAAAAAAAGGAATGTGCTTTATATTTAGTGACACTAAGGTTTTTTTTGCTGACTGGCAATGAAGAGTTTCAGTAATTGAGAACATTTGAAATGAGAATAATAGTACTGCTAGGGGATAAATGGCAAATAAATGGAAACAACAAATAGAATACTTTATTTTCTAGAAATTTTACTAGTAATTGGTAAAGATACTTTTCTTACTGTTTTCTTTTCAAAGGGCAGGGAGGAAAGCACACATAAATTGCACTGAGAAGTTTCCATTTGAAAAATAGACGTTTATAAGACAGAGAGTACCTTTCATGCAGAACAGAATGCTCTCTGAGGTGCAAAGCATAAGGTAGCCTTTGACTAAGTAGTAAAAGGAACAAAGATAAGGTAGGAGTTTAGCTAGAGAGAAGTACAAATTCACAGCAGAAACTCTTATTTAAGAAAAAAAGAAAAACAAATTACCTTGACAATAGAATAACTAAATATTTCCTAGATCAAAAAATTCTATTATCATAAATAAGATATGTGTGAGATAGCCCCAAAAAGATCCTTTGCTTTTGAACACACAACAGAGAGGAATGAAATAGAAGGTGATATGCAAATTAATCTGTTAAAACTTATAAAAACAAATAGTGTGCTTGTGAGTTATCAGGAACCATATTTACCAAACATGCTTTGTCTATGCATTGGTTTGGATGGTTGTTTATTTTGAGATAGGGTTTCACAGAACCCAGAATTTGAACTCTTAACACCCTTGCTATCATCTTCACTCCCATGCCCAGTTTATGTATTGATAAAGACCAATCCCAGGACTTCCTACATGATAGGTAAACATGAACTACTATGACCTAGCTAGCTTTTCTCCTTGGTATGTAACTATATTCAGAACTTTTTTAAAGTGTCTGTCATTAACAAAAGAAAAGGAATATAAGTAATCCTACTTTCATGTTGCCTGATTTATCTTTACTTTTTCCAGGAAGCCAGGAAAACACTGGACTATAATTGTTTACCTTTATCAGTTATTCAAAATCAACATAGAAAGAAAACTACACAAACCAAAATCAGAGGAAGGTCCAGCAGTCTCGAAGATATGGACATAAAAAAGGCAGTTAACCTAATAAGAAATAAGAGTATTAATATACTTCAAGGTTACAATATATAATTTTTCCTATTTTGCTTTAAGAGTTTATCCTTCTTTTTAATTTTTATGCCAACTATGTACTTTATGCTTTTGAAGTTTCAGGTGAAACATTAGACAATTGAAATAATACAACCTGGTTGTGGTTTCCGCTACCTCTACTCCTTGTTTCTTCCCTCCTCCCCTACCATCTAGATCCACCACCATCTGTGTCTCATTAGAAAACAAACACGTTTCTAAGTGATAATTATACAGTAAAAATAAAATAAAAGATAAAATAAAAACTACCATTGTGCTAGAGTCTTTTTCAGAATTAACATTTTTCTTTGAACAAGGCATCTATTTTCTCTATTTTGTCTTCAATGCCTGAGAGTCTCTCTTCTATCACTTGTATTCTGTTGGTGAGGCTTGCCTCCGAGGTTCCTGTTCAAGTCCTAAAGTTTTCATTCCAGATCACCCTCAGTATGAGAGTTCTTTATTGATTCTGTTTCTACTTTCAGATCTTGAAGTTTCTATTGATTTCCTTCCACTGGTCGTTTGAGCTTTCATGGATTTCTTTAAGGGATTTTTCATTTCTCCTTTAAATAACTTTATCATATTCATAGAGGCTATTTTAAGGTATTTGTCTTGTGCATCAGCTATGTTGCAGTACTCAGGACATGCTATGGTAGAGTTCTGGGTTTTACTGGAGACATATTATCCTAGGTGTTATTGATTGTGCTCTTATAAATCTGTTTTTGGAATGACTGGAATTCTACTTGGTGATGTCTAGTCCTGTCTTTGATGGGTGGGGATTTTGTTCCTTGGTTTCTGTTGTCCTCTTTAATTCTTAGGAGGGTATGGTGGCTATGTGTTGCCTAGCAAGGGATTTTTCTGGAATCTTTCTAGGTGTGGCCACTTGGGGTTCAGATAAAAATGTGTTTCTAGGTATTGGAAGCTGACACTTAGAATGTGAATGAGCTGAATGGCCTGGGAATAAGGCCAGAAAATGAGGCAAGACCATTACATACAGTTTGCTACAGAGCTGATGAAGAAACTTGGAGATTGGATTTGGGGAAAGCAGAGATAGAGAAGATCTGAAGATAGGCTACCTGTATTCTTGGTCTGTTTGTTTCTCTGGCAGGCTTGACCCCAGTTCCCATTAACAGCTTCTTGAGTTGGGGCCTGTGAAAAGAGGATGAGTAGGAAAGAAAGTTGGAAGAAAAAGATCTGTGTGATCCACTAGAGATGGGGACAGAAAGGAAGACGAGGCCAGATTGGTGATCTGCTACAGAGCTGGAGATGAGGCTGGGGAATTGAATTTGGAGGAAAGGAGAAAAAGGTAGAGGTCTGTAGTTAGCCTACCTGCTTTCCTGGTTGGAATGCCCCAGCTCTCTTTTCTCATGCTCCTAAGAGCCATCCTGTTGCCATGCTTATGCTTCCTACCTATGGTTCTTTTATGACATATTTTTGTGTGTCAGAAAACAGCTACAGATTTGTAACCTCTAAGCTTTTTATATTTACTTTCTACAGTTATTAATTAAATATATATAGAAATATAAGTTATAGTATTCTCCCAACTTTCAGCCTGAATGAACTGGCTGGGCTTGCTATCTTTGGGAGTAGAGTCTCTTTAATTTCTTGTTTACAATTAGAAGGAATATTTGAGCAAAATGTTAGTTTTTCCTCATGGTAATAAAATACTTAAATTAAAAAACTTAAAGAAGAATTTCTTTTGGCTCACAGCTTCGGAGGTTTCAACCCACTGTTGTCTGGCGTCAGGGCTAAATAAGGTAGAAATGCTAAGGCAGAAGGACATAGCAGAAAAGAACATGTCAGCTCAGGCTTTCTAGGAAATAGAGAGATGCAAGAGGAATCTAGGAACAAGAAACTCCCTTCAAAGCCATCCTGACAGTGATATAATTCTTCCACTTAGGTCCTATCTCCTAAGTCTATTCAGAATAAACATATCTCTTAGTTAAATCATGGATGAAGTGAAGCCCTCACATGTCTCTCTTCTCCCAGCAGCACCACCAACTGGAGACAAGTCTTCAACCCACAAGGCTTCTGCTGGATGATTTTCGATTTTATCCATGAAATGCAAGGATAGAAATTAGGCAAATACACTTGTAAATGCACATCCGGAAAAGATCTGTTTCTCCTATTCAAGCATGACTTCATGATAGCATTTAATAACAAAGAGAGCCCAGTCCTGGTATATGATTCAGCCTGAATGTTGGGGTTTATGTATTATTGCAAACTATAATCTTAGGACACCCTGAAAAATATAGCTACTCATTCTTTTTAAATTTAGCAATACTTTTTTTTATATCATGTGTAGGTTTCAACACTTTCCAGAAAGGACCCTGATCCTGATACACTAAACACACCTAGTATATTAGAGAAATTTCTTTAGGATCTTGGCTATTATAATGATTGACTTCTGGACCACATTCTCATTCTCAGTACTCCCTACTTAAAGGACCCTTTAGTAACTGATCAGTCTCTCTGCTCTCTGAACTTAGATTTTACTTGCCAATTAATTGTTATTACTCTTTTTTATTTGTCCAGCACATACATAAATCTTAGTCATAGCTCTTCACTTCTATTTTCATTGTACTTACTATATTTCCATTACTCTAGTACTGTTTATTTTGAACCAAAACACTACAGAAAAATCATTTGTTATGTTGGTTTAAAATGAGTATATAAGCTAGTTCTTTAAGAAAAGTACATGGACTCAATTGTCTAGCTCTTTGATCACCTCTCCCTAACTAGGCCACAGAGAAAGAAGATCCAGACATTCCTGATGAGACTTGATAGGCTAGGGTCATATAGTAGGGGAGAAGGACCTCCCCTATCAGTGGACTAAGGGAGGAACATAAGGAGGAAAAGAGAGGGAGGGTGGAACCAGGAGGAGATGAGGGAAGGGGCTATAGCTGGGATACAAATTGAATAAATTGTAATAAATAACAATAATAATAATAAACACATTTTGGTGTCTAAGCACAGTAGTATCAACTTGAAAAAAAAAAAAGAAAGAAAAGTAGAAATGTGAACATTCTACCAAAACATTTGCATCTGCTTGTAATACAATGACGACCATCAGCGTTGGCTAACAGACACTAAGGTATGGTTAAATAAAGTAAATAAGCTCTCATCTGCTATTGTACAGAAGAGTGACTCTAGATATGAATTCTGTAAGAGAACAGATCTCAGATGTTTCTACCACAAAGAAACACTAATTATTTGAAGAGTTTTAAACAAACACTGCTTTAAACAGTGTACCATGTTTATAGGTAATATGCCACATGCTATACCTGGAAATGTACAATATTTCTGTATAAATTCAAAGTAAAATGAAAGTAAAATTATAAAGAGACCAAAAGCACAACAAAGAAACCTACGGGTTTATTAATGTAATTTAATATTAATTTTACTTCTAATATATTTTAATATGTTTGATCCCTTAAGATAGGCCCAAAATTTAAGTATATTCAATAAATTGCCAAATGGTTGAATATCTGATAAACAATTATAAGCTGAAAATTAAACAATTAAACTTGTTACTCAAAACATCTTTACATCTGCCTTAGTTTTGATAATTCCTTGTATAGATTTTCTCTGATTCAAAAGTAATTTGGATCATCTAATAAATCCCTTCTCTTCTGGTAAGGTTTGTCCAGAGAATTCTTCAGTCTGAGTAACCATAGAGGTACCGAATATTGCCCTCTTTCCCCTTTGCCTTATCAGTTTTCCTCTGAAGGTCTTTCACAACTCCCCTTCTCTGACTACTCAGGAACACTTTACATTTATCTTTAACATAGAGATTAAGAAAAATCTGAGTTAGACAGGGTACAGAGTTTAGCAAGTGTAGATTTTAGACTGACTTACATCTGCCTTCAAGAAAACCATCATTTTGCTTATATTTCAAGAAATTCTTTAGGACCAAACTGGTTGATAACATCACCAGTTCTATCATCTACCCTTCTATCATCATGTTAGAACTAGTGTTCTCAAATCTCTGCTTTAGATAAGTTCCAAAACTTTAAATAGATACATAAAATTGGCTGTCACTCTTGAACCTAAGTATATTCTGCCTTCTCCTTAATGTCTGCTGCCACATAGGCCCAAAGTGTCTCATTTCCATCAGCACTTTAGCATTTGGAAGTTGTTGTTCTTTAAAATAAGAGTGACTTGAATGACCGTGCCATGATTCCAAAATAGCTGATCTACTTCCTAAGGGAATTCTTAAGTTATTAAAAGGCAGAGAGTGAAAACATTTGGGACTTATATATTAGAGGGATGAGTCATATCCTGGACAGAACTAAGCAAGACAGTGAAAACTTTGACCCTGCTCCTCAGAGAAGCACATAATTTAAAATTTATGAGCGGGTTATTTCTGGAACTTTCAGTTGATATTTCAGACCATCTTTGACTGCTGATAACTAAACTTTAGAAAATGAGTTCACAGATGAGGGGAGAGTGTTTAAATGGATAAGATTGTGTGTATAACACAGTTTTTACTTATAGAAAGGCCTTGATCTGTTCCCATATTTAACAGAGTAAAATAAATTCCTTTCCAAAGTACCATGAATAACAGAAAATGTTCTTTGAGAAGCATTTCACACTCAAAAATGCAGCTAAAGAAAAGAAACCAGACTTGATTGTTTATGATCAAGATTTTAAACACTTGAAGTATTTTGCTGACAGTGTTTTCTAAGTTGAGGGTTTTAATGGCTACAACAGCAAAGTAGAGTTCCTTAATGCATGTTCTAAATGCTCTGTATATTTCCTTTCAGCACTTCACTTTTTACACTTGGGAAATTCAGGAAAGGTAAAACAATTTATTTTCTGTTTTGAATACATTTTTTTTTCTGTGGAGTCATTCCACTTCTAAAAGAAAGCAAACTTTGAAAGTTTAAGAGTCAGGAGAGAATGGGGTTTGGGAGGATGGAGTCATGTCCATTGTTTGAATATGCAATCAAACTTTCACAACTGCAACCTTCTATTCAAATGTAATTTTTTTTCAATATGTTCACTCTAGGCTGGTTGATCTCAAAGAAACATGTGTTATTTTTCTTTTTCTTACTATACATTAAAAAATCCTTATGACATCTCTTTTGTTTATTTCCTTTAATTTTTTGACATTATAATTACATAATTTCTCCCTTCCATCTCCTCTCACTAAGCCCTCTCTTAAACCTCTCCTTGCTCTTTTTTAAATTCATGGGCTCTTGTTTCATTAATTTTTGTTACATGCATATAAGTATATGCATCTATTTCTTTTTTATTTTTTAATTTTTATTTTTTTTATTATTAGTTACATTTTATTAACTCTGTATCCCAGCTGTACCCCGCGCCCTCATTCCCTCCCAATCCCACCCTCCTTCATCTCCTCCCTGCCCCTTTCCATGACCACTGATTGGGAGGACTGCCTCCCCTTTCATCTGACCCTGTTTTCTCAGGTATCTTCAGGACTGGCTGCAAAGTCCTCCTCTGTGGCCTAGCAAGACTGCTCCTCCCTTGGGGGTGGGGAAGTCAAAGGGCCTGCCTTTGAGTTGATACTCCACTAAGGACCATGTATGGATATAACCTAGAACCTCTGCTCAGATGTAGCCCGTGATAGCTCAGTAACCAATTGGTTTCCCATAGTAAGGGGAACAGGGACTATTTATGACAGCATCTATTTCTTAAATATATACATACAACCTGCTCAGTCTGTATAATGTTATTTGTATATATGCTTTCATGGTTCATCAGTCAGTACTGTATTTTCTGCTCCACTGTCAGCATTCTTTGGTTGCCTGTAGTTCTTGCTGTAGAGTTAAAATGTTCTCTGTCTTCACTTTGATGATGTCATACCCATAAACTCATTTGCTAATACTTCTATTAATTCCAATTCACTCAAGTTCCCTGTGAAATTTGGTATTTTATCCCAGGCCTGTATCTGACCCTAGATTATTCTTTACAGCCCCTCTATTTAAAAAAAAATCATTCTGTTGACTTAAAGTGCAACGGATCTATTGTAAAATACTTAATTCTGTATACCTAAAATATTAGCACTTAAAAATCCTTCTTAGTAAATGAATGAAATTCATCTGGTTTAGAACACTTGTATATTCTCTTACACATTTGTTTTTGTCACCTGTGGTTTATCCCAAAATGATTGAATCCCCCTCCACTTACTTACAGTTATGCAGTTTATATTGTTTATATACATTTTCCCACCATGGTCAAATCAATTCATAAAAGATGATGAGTTTACTTTTCCAAGATTCCTCAAATAATTTTCACCTGTTATGTTTTTTTTTCTCACTTTATTATTATTATTATTATTATTATTATTATTAATTATACTTTATTCATTTTGTATCTCCCCATAAGCCCCTCCCTCCTCCCCTCCCAATCCCACCCTTCCTCTCCTTTCTGCGTGCATGCTCCTCCCCAAGTCCACTGATAGGGGAGATCTTCCTCTCCTTCTTTCTGATCTTAGACTATCAGTTCTCATCAGAAGTGGCTGCATTGTCATCTTCTGTGGCCTGGTAAGGCTGCTCCGCCCTCAGGGGAAGGTGATCAAAGAGCAGGTCAATCAGATTATGTCAGAGGCAGTCCCTTTTCCATTACTATGTAACCCACTTGGACCCTGAACTGCCATGGGCTACATCTGTGCAGTGGTTCTAGGATATCTTCATGAATAGTCCTTGCTTGGAATAGTCCTTGGTATGGCTGGATCTTGAGGAAGTGCTATTCCTAGTTGTCTGAGAAAGCACCAGATTGATTTCCAGAGTGGTTGTACAAGTTTACATTCCCACAAGCAGTGGAGGAGGGTTCCCCTTTCTCCACAACCTCTCCAGCATGTGTTGTCACTTGAGTTTTTCATCTTGGCCATTCTGATGGGTGGAAGGTGAAATCTCAGGGTTGTTTTGATTTGCATTTCCCTAATGGCTAATGAGGTTGAGCATTTC
>REGO01000397.1:924470-949740 GCA_010120015.1 Rhombomys opimus | reverse complement strand
AAAAAAAAAAGAAAACACAAACCAAGAAAACCCTGGAAAAAGGAAACCTAGAAAAAAAAACAGGAACCACAGATGTAAGCATCACCAACGGAATACAGGAGGTGGAGGAGAGAATCTCAGGCATTAAGGTACAATTGAAGAAAAATCAATACATGACACAAAGAAAATGTAAAAAAAAGAAAAGTTCCTGTCAAAAAAAACATCCAAAAAATCAAGGATACCATGAAAAGACCAAACCTAAGAAAAATAGGAATAGACAAAAAAAAAATAAAATAATAAAAAAAAAAGACTTCAGGCTCCAAAGTCTAAAAAAATATTTTTAAGAAAATCATAGAAGAAAATTTTCTGAACCTAAAGAGAAACATGCCCTTAAACATTCAAGAATCTTACAGAACACCAAGTGGACTAAACCAGAAAATAAATTCCTCCCTCCATATAAAAATCAAAACACTAAATCTACAAGACAAAGAAAAAACTAATAAATTGGTAAGGAAAAAAGGCCAAGTGACATACAAAGGTAGATCTATCAGAATCACACCTGACTTCACTACAGAGGTTATGAAGCCAGAAAGGCCTGGGTAGATGTTATGAGGACACTAAGAGACCACAGATGTCAAATCAGACTACTATACCAAGCAAAATGCTCAATCAGCATAGGTGGAGAAAAAACAATATTCCATTAAGAAACAAATTAAATTCTGTACCCCATTATTTAGAGAACTTAATTTGTTTCTTTATTTCCTCATCCAGTGATCATTGAAGAGAGTTGTTTAGTTTCCATCAGTGTGTAAGCTTTTTGTTGTTGTTGTTGCTGTTTTTGTAGATGTAGCCCATGGCAGTTCAGTGTCCAAGTGGGTACCCTAATTAGAGGATGTCTCTGACATGAACTCAGTGGCTGTTTTTTTTTTTTTTTTTTATCACCTCACCCTTGGGAGTGCTGGGGAGCAGCCTTACCAGGCCACAGAGGAAGATATTGCAGCCAGTCCTGATAAGACCTGATAGGCTAGGGTCAGATGGGAGGGGAGGAGGTCCATGCCTATCAGTGAACTGGGGGAGGGAAGAGCAAGGAGAAGAGGGAAGGAGGGTGAGGTTGGAAGGAGATGAGGGAGGAGGCTACAACTGAGATACAAAGTGAATAAATTTTAATTAATAAAAAAATAAACAAATTAAAGACTTCATAGAATCCAATGAAAATCAGGGCACAGCTTACCCAAATTTAAGGGACACTATGAAAGCAGTGCTAAGAGGAAAGTCCATAACATTAAGTGCCTTCATAAGTAAATTGGAGAAATCCCATATTAGCAACTTAACAGAACACCTAAAAGCTTTACAGAAAAGAAGAAGAAGAAGAAGAGGAAGAAGAAGAAGAAGAAGAAGAAGAAGAAGAAGAAGAAGAAGAAGAAGAAGAAGAAGAAGAAGAAGGAAAAGGAGGAGGAGGAGGAGGAGGAGGAGGAGGAGAAGAAGAAGAAGAAGAAGAAGAAGAAGAAGAAGAAGAAGAAGAAGAAGAAGAAGAAGAAGAAGAAGAAGAAGAATACACAAGAAGAGTAGACAGCTGGGAAAAATCAAGCTCAGGGCTGAAATCAATAAGTTAGAAACAAAGAGAGCAATACAAAGAATCAATGAAATCACGAGTTGTTTCACTGATAATATCAACAAGATAGAAAAAAAAAAACCATAGCCAAACTAAAAGACAGAGAGATAGTGCCCCAATTAGCAAAATCTGAAATGAAAAGGGGGACAAACAGCAGACATTGAAATTCAAACTTTCTTTAGGTTTTACTTCATAAGACTGTGTGCCTCAAAATTGGAAATTCTACAGGAAATGAGTGATTTTCTTGATAGGTTTTACCTACCAAAGTTAAATCAAGAGCAATTAAGCAGCTTAAAGAGCTCTTTAACCTCTAAGAAAATAGAAGCAGCCATTAAAATTCTCTCATGCTAGAACATCTCAGGGCCAGATGGTTTTGGCATAGAATTCTACCAGACTTTCAAAGAAGAGCTAACAATATTCCTCAAACTATTCCACAAAACTGAGACAGAAGGAATATTACCAAACACATTATATGAAGCCACATCACACTGATACCTAAACCAAGCAGACTCAACAAAGAAATAAAATTACAGGCCAATCTCCCTTATGAACACTGATGTAAAAATGCTCAATAAGATACTTGCAAACCAAATTCAAGAACACATCAAACACATCATCCACCATAAACAAATAAGCCTCATTCCAGTGATGCAGGGATGGTTCAACATACAAAAACTCATCAATATAATCCACCATATAAACAAACAGAAAAATATCACGTGATCATATCATTAGATGAAGAAAAAGCCTTTGACAAAATCCAAAACCCTTTCATGATAAAGATCAAGGATACAAGGCCCATATCTAAACACAAAAATAGCTCTATGCAGCAATCTGATATCCAACAATGAACTAAATGGAAAGAAACTCAAATCCACCCTATTACAATCTGTGACAAGACAAGGTTTCCCAGTCTCTACCTATCTCTTCAAAAGAGTACTAGAAGTTCTAGTCAGAGCAATAAGACAACTAAAGGAGATCAAATGGATACAAATCAGAAAAAAAATGATAAAAGTATCACTATTTTCCGATGATAAGATAGTATGCATAAGTGACCCCAACAATCTCACTAGAGAACTCCTGAAGCTGATAAACTCTTTCAGCAACGTGGCTGGATTCAAGATTAATTAAAAAAAAAAATCAGTAGCCTTCCTGCATACAAATGACAAACAGGGTAATAAAGAAATTAGGGAAACCACACCCTTCACAATAGCCACAAATAATATAAAGTGTCTAGGGGTAATTATATCCAAGGAAGTAAAAGACTTATATGACAAGAACTTCAAGTCTCTGAAGAAAGAAATTGAAGAACATATCAGAAGATAGAAAGATCGCCTATGCTTGGTATTAACATAGTAAAAATGGCCATTTTACCATAGGCAAGATATAGATTCAATACAACACCCACAAAAACACCAACACAGTTTTTCACAGACCTTGAAATAACAATTTTAAACTTCATGTGGAAAAACAAAACAAAACAAAAATCCAGAGTACCTAAAACAATTCTGTACAATAATAAAACTTATGCAGGTATCTTCATACCTGACCTCAAGCTATACCACAGAGAAAAAGTTATTAAAAAGCTGCCTGGTATTGGCATTGAAATACCCAGTTGATCAATGGAATTGAATGGAAGGCCCAGAAATAAACTCACACACTTATGGATACCTGTTTGTTTGTTTTTTGCCAAATAATCCAAAAGCATACAATAGAAAAAAGAAAGCAGCTACAACAAATGGTGCTGGTCTAACTGGATGTCTAGATGTCAGCATAATATTTTCCAATTCCCACCATTTACCTGCAAATTTCATGATTTCCTTGTTTTTAATTGCTGAGTAATATTCCATTGTGTAGATGTAACACAATTTCTGTATCCATTCCGCAGTTGAGGGGCATCTGGGTAATGGCTATTTTACCAAAAGCAATCTACAGATACAATGTAATTCCCATCATATTACCAACATAATTCTTTCAGACCTTGAAAGAAAAATTCTCAACTTCATATGGAATAACAAGAAACCCAGAATCGCTAAAACAATTCTCTACAATAAAAGATCTTCAGTTGGTATCTCTATCCCTGATCTCAAGCTGTACTATAGAGCAACAATACTAAAAACTACATGGTGGGTCAACGGAATCGAATAGAAGACCCTGACATAAATCCACACACTTATGGACACTTGATTTTTGACAAAGATGCCAAAACCATTCAATGGAAAAAAAGATAGCATCTTCAACAAATGGTGCTGGTCTAACTGGATGTCTACATGTAGAAGAAATGCAAACAGATTGATATTTATCTTCTTGCACAAAACCCAAGTCCAAGTGGATCAAATACCACAACATAAAACCAGATATACTCTCCAACAGGGTGGGTTTTGGTTGGGCCAGGCATTGGTTGGGTAGTTCCTCAGTCTCTGTTTTATCTTTATCCCTGCATATCTCTTGGGCAGGGAAAACATTTGGTTTTTGTGGGCGGGTTGGTCATCTTCTATCTCTATAGTCCCTGGTACTAGGTGTCTCTTCTTGCTCTCCTATCCTCTTAACTCTCTGTGGTCCTTCTCCTACCTTGATTCCTGTCTTCAGCCATTACCTCTGTCTCTTTATCTCCCCTTCTGAGTGAGATTTATGCATCCTCACTTGGGTCCTTCTTATTACTTATCTTCTTTGGGTCTGTGCCTTATAATATTCATATGACACTATATGGCAAGTGCCAACCCCTGATACTATGAATGATACCCTGCTAAGCTTGCAGACAGAATTTTTCTCTAAGAAGCTCTAGCCAGTAGTGCCTCAAAACAGATGTTAAGACTCACTGCCAAACATTGATCGATGGGTAGGCAGTCTTGGAGAACAGTGGGAGGAAAGAGGAAAGGACACAGAAGTGGCTGGAGTGTCATTAAAAAAAAAGAAAAAAGAAAAACTACAACATAGTCAATTAACCAGGGTCCAATGGGGTTTGCTGAGACTGAAGCATCAACCAAAGATCATGCATGAACTGGACATAGGCATTGTATAAAGATGTAGCAGATGGGCAGCTTAGGCTTCAGGTGGGTACTCTAGTAAGAGAAGTGGGAACTGCATTGAACAGATTCAGTTGTTAGCTTTTAGAACACTTTCTCCCAGTGGGACTGCCTTGACAAGTCACAAGGGAAGAGGACAAATTCAATTCTGATGCAAATTGAATACCTGGGGTGGAAGGAAAAGGGAGCTCTCCTTTTCCACAAAGAAGGGGAGGGGAAGGAGAGAGGGATAAAGGTGGAACTGGGAAGGGAAGAGGAAAAGTACAACAAGGCTGTAAGATGACTACAATAAATGACAAGAAAAACACAGATACACTAAATCTTCTAGAGGAGAATGTGGATATGAGCCTTGAATTAATTGGCACAGGAGACAACTTCCTGAACAGAAGACCAACAGCTCAGGATCTGAGAGTTACAATTAATAAATGACACCTCTTGAAAATGAAAAGGACACTATATAAAGCAAGGACACTATCAACAGAAGGAAATGACAATTTACAAATTGGGAAAAGATCTTCAAAAATCCTACATCTGATAAAGGGCTAATATCCAGAATATATAAAGAACTCATGAAATTAAACATCAACAAACTGAATAATCCAATTTAAAAAATAGGACACACAGATAAACAGAGACTTCTCAACAGAGGAATCCTGAATAGTGGAGAAGCATTTAAAAATGTTCAGCCTCCTTAGTCATCAGGGAAATGCAAATCAAAAGTACTTTGATATTCCATCTTATAGCTGTCAGATTGGCTAAGATCAAAAACTCAAGTGACAATACCTGCTGGAGAGGATGTAGAGAAAGGGGAAGTTTCCTCCCTTGCCAGGAGAGTGCAAATTTGTACAACTACCGTGGGAATCAATATAGTGCTTTCTCAGAAATCTGAAACCCATTCTTGAGCATATACCTGAATGATACTTCATCATACAAAAGGTCATTTGCTCAACCATGTTCATAGCAGCTTTATTTATAATAGCCAAAACCTGAAAAAAACTAAATGCCCCTCAACTGAAGGATGGTTAAAAAAAACTATGGAACATTTACATAATGAAATACTACTCAGCTTTTAAAAACAAAGAAGTCGTGAAATTTTTAGGCCAATGGATGGAACTAGAAAAGATCATCGTGAGTGAGGTAACACAGACCCAGAAAGACACACATGGTATATACTCACTTATAAAGGAATTTTAGTCATGTAATATATTATAGACATACTACAATGCACAGACCTTAAGAAGATGGGCCTAATGTGCATCCTATTCTTCATGTGGGCCCACTAGTTAGTGGAGCAGGGTATATATCTGACAAAGATTATCTTACCTGCTTTTTGATCACTTTCCCCTGATGGAACTTTCCTACCAAGCCACAGGGAAGAAAACTGAACTCAGTCCTCATGTGAATAGATAAGCTGTGGTGTCTGGGTAGGGGAGAATTCTTCAGAATAGGGGAGAGGAGATGTAGGAGGAAGGGTGATACTGGAGGAGAAGAGGGAGGAGCATATGTCAGAATTGTAATTTAAATTAATTAGTAAAGTACAAATAAATAAAATAAAATGCCTGTTGGTATCCTAGCAAAATATTGAGACAGTCAAAAATTCAATATGAAAATTAAAGTACTCTGAAGAGTTTAACATTTCTTGAAAAATAACAAAGTTAGAACTGTAATGCTTTTTTGATTATAATGCTCACTCCAAAGATCCAGTAATCAAGGAAGGAATGGCATTGGCACAATAGAAATGAATCAATGAAATATGAGAGAGTCCATGACCTCTCATCTTATAATAGACTTGTAGATCTGGCATAGAACACATAAAAGACAAAGAAAAAAATAAGTTGGACTTTATTACACTTAAAAGTGTGCTTCAAAGAATGGTATGTAATTAAAGGGCACAACACAGTAGAAAAAGTTTGCAAATTCTATGCCTACACTTTGAGGACACTGCATCTCAATATACAAAGAATTCTTAAAGTCAATATTAAAAATGTAAGTTATCCAATGACCAAAGAAAAAGATATTTCCATCAAAGAAGGTATGCATATATTCTACAAGCACATACAAAAATGTTTCATAGTGTTTGTCAGTGAAACATTTTATACTTTAGTATGATTATTATGAATTTTTAAGTTATGTTAAAAATTAATGGATTGGATCAAGGCATTTTCATGATTGTGTCCCCTGCCAGAGACTACTGGCAGAGTCAAACAGTTTTTGAGTGGGGAGTGAGGATTGAAAGAAAAATTTAAAAAACCAACACAGTACACATGGGATCTGTTCAAGAGGGCAGCCAGTAGAAACTGTCACACTGGTTTATTCCACAATCCCTTTTCATAGTCAAAGCACCTCAGTACAATGAAGGAGTTCATGGAGAAGTCAAACTTGTTTACCTCGACCACCTGTCTGTGTGACCCTCACACAAGCAAAAGGAAGTGAACTTGTCAAAACATCCTGCTTATCCCTGACTCTAGGTGAAGGCCAGGGTGAAATCATGTTTATAGCTGAGAGATCAATTACATAGCAGCCTGACAAACAAGTGGCTCTCCACAGTCCCCATACTTTATTCTCAAACTTCATCCTATTGTCTCCTATCCCATCCTTGTATGACTTCCACTCAAGAGCTGTTTCCTTTCTTTCTTCTATTTGTCCCTCACTCTCCTTTCTCAATAAATGTATCCATTTGCTCTTTTTGACACTATTTAGGATATGTTAATATTCTCTCATGACATTCTTTTTTATTTCTTTACTAAATCCACATACATAAAAACAAACATATATAAACCCACACACATAGATGACAGATTACTGATATAGATGCACGTATAATGTTCCATTAAAAAAAAAAGAAAATAAGTGTTATTTGTGTTCATCTGGCTTGACATGGTAATTTGCAGTTACATTATTTTCTTACAAATGTCGTGATTTCTTTTTCCTCATGGCTCTATAAAATGTCACTGTGTACATGTACCACATTTTTTATCCATTAATGTGTTGATGAGTGTCTAGGCTGGTTCCATATCCTGGATCTTGTGAATACTACAACTGTACAAATGGATGCACAAGCATCACTGTGTGTCAGAACATGGTTCATAAATGGAGTTGAGGGTGAGAATGGAAGGTACTAAGGGAGGGGGCTAGGGCTGGGATACGAAGTAAATAACCTGTAATTAACATAAAAAATAGAAATTAATAAAAAAATGGAGTTGTGTGAGGAGATGTCTGAGAGTTTGTGGGAAAAATCCAAGAAACCATGACAAAAGTTTTATGACTCCAGTTTCTTCAAAAATACGGCATTGTTCTTGGATTATGCCCTTGTGCCACTCACAGGTTAAACGGATAGGAGTGAGTTTATTTCGTATTATTCATTACAACTGGATATTGTTTTTCAGTTTATAGACTCTATGGAAAAAAAATACATTTTGCCTGACATGTGATGCTTGTCCTTGTAATTATACACCTTCCTCATGTGACTCCTCTTAACTCTCAGACTATACGTTGTCTGATGCTCTGAATAAAGTTCGCTGTTGCATGAGACTTTGGTCTGTCTCATTTATTTGCTCCATTCTCCCAGTTCCCACCACCTCTAGAACAACAAACAGCTGTGATGTACTGTGTTAGTGCCCTCTGAATATATATACCCAAGAGTAATCTAGCTAGGCACACGGTAGCTCTGTTGGTGCAAAAATGTTCTCAAATTGATCACAGTAATTGTTCCTGAAGATACTAAAGTTGCCAAATCATACATTTAATGGAGTCTTTCTTGAAGATATGGGCTATATATCCATAAAGCTGTATTCTTTTAAAGTAGATTACTAGATGAATCTATGGTTACTAGACAAACCTATGAATATTTGTCACCAATTTAGCACCATAGATTTATTGAATCATGCTTTGAACTTTCTCTATGGTACTTTAGGGCAATACATTACATATTATAAACCTTTGTCATGTTAGGTAGTACATAATAACTTTTGGTGCCCAACATCAATTTTCCTCCCTCCCCCATCCGTCTCTTTTTATGTTTACTAGATATCCACCTTCTCTTCTGACTACCTTTCATTTCAGTAGGGATGTGAAGGTGAAACCTTGTTTCATACCAGGAATAGTCCTGACTGCTCAAGGGTCAGTTCCATTCTTTTTGCTGTGCACTGAACCTAAAGACCACAAATAAGGGAAGACTCAAAATCTGCTTTAATGGGAGAAAACAAGTAACAGGACATGAGCCTACCACAGAGGGCCCCTGAAAGACTCTAATTAGCAGTATATCAAAGCAGATATTAAGACTCATAACCAAACCTTCAGCAGAGTGCAGGAAATCATATGAAAGAAGGGGGAATTAGTATGACATGAAAAGGATAGGAGCTCCAAAAGGACGAAATATATCTGGGCACAGGGGTCTTTTCTGAGACTGATACTCCACCAAGGACCACATATGGATATAACCTAGAACCTCTGCTCAGATGTAGCCCATGGTAGCTCAGTAACCAATTGGTTCCCATAGCAAGGAGAACAGGGACTATTTCTGACAGGAACTCAATGGCAGGCTCTTTGACCTCCCCACCCCCGAGGGAGAAACAGTCCTGCTAGGCCAGAGGAGGACTTTGCAGCCAGTCCTGAAGATACCTGATAAAACATGGTCAGATGAAAGGGGAGGAGGTCCTCCTCAATCAGTGGACTTGGAAAGGGTCAGGGAGAAGATGAGGGAGAGATGAAGGGAGGGTTTGGGAGAGAATGAGGGAGCAGGATGCAGCTGGGATATAGAGTTAATAAAATATAACTAATAATAAAAAAATAAAAAAAATTATAAAAATAAATAAATAAATAAACTCAGAAAAAATTCTATAAGGTAAAAGCTGTTAATGATTTAGTGACATTAGAAAATTTATAGTATTTGCCATTTTGGGTGATATTACTTATGCTACTCATGTTGTCTTATAGGCCTATACCTATATCCTGAAGGTTTTCTCCAACACTTTGTTTTGTACCATCAGACAAAAGAAAATGACATCATGAAATATGCAGAAAAATAGATGAAACTGAAAAACACAATAATCAGTGAGACGACCCAAGCTCAGAAAAAAACAAATACCGTATGTTCTCTCTCAGGTTAAGATTCTAATTTCTTATCGTTAAATGCCTGAATCTAGGTGAGAGTAGATGTGGATAAAGACCATAAAACTAGGAATTGGTTGTGAAACTGGAGAATAGAGGCTTTCAGGAGTGATATGAGAAAGACAACAGAAGAAGTGGAAGGGAGATATCGGGATGCAAATGCACAATGGGGAAAGTGGGATGGGGTAGCAGGGGGAAGGTGGTGGGTGTCAATCACAATGAAAATGCTGTGAGTCAGAATGTAGCACAGCAAAACTAAGCTAAAACAAAATAAAACATTTTTAAAACAAACAAAAAAAGAAACTAAAAAACTTTAAGTGTTCTTAGCAGGTCTTTATGAATGTATTTTTCTTCTAGATGTTACTTGAATTATAGAGCATAAAAATTTCAATTTCTTTTTTTTTTTTTTTTTTTTTTTTACCAGTGCAAGAATGAAGCACACACTGAAATGGCAATACATGAAAATGTAGAAAACTCAAGTCCTATAATTATCTCACTGACAAAACAAAAAGTCTGAGAACTAATATACCTTCCAACATTGCATGGAATTTAGTATGAAATGAAAATTTTCCTTACATGTTTAGCAGACGAAGGGCTCTTTTACTTATACATGAAAATAGAATTAGGTATATTTTTAATTTAAATCATAAAATGAAAACATTAATTTCTTGATCTGAATAATTATTTTAGCATGATTCATGTCATTTGACTAGCACAAAAGATAGTAGTATCAAGTCATATAACATTGATACCTTGTAGCAATTAAAATATGTACTATGTAGTCAGGTAGTTAATATAGATTTAAAAGTAAAGCTGACTTTATTTTTGTCCTTGTTTTCTAAATATTATTTCCTTGTTTTCTTTTTGTGCTACCAGCTACATTTGATTTGCTTGCTACAAACTGTAATATGACATGTCTTACATTTATTTTCAAGAACGCATCCTGTATGGAGTTCTCTCAAGTCATTAGATTTGTGGTTTAACATCTTTCATTGATCTTACAAAATATGTTTGATTTTTTTTTTTTTGATAAATCTTCCTTCGCCTTTTCAACTTGGACCTGGCAGAATGGCTCCTGAAAAGATGGGTGGTGAAAAGAAGGGCCATTCCACCAAGAGACAGTGACCCGGGAATACACCATCAACATTCACAAGTGCACCCATGGAGTGGGCTTCCAGAAGTGTGCTCCTCAGACACTCAAAAAAAAAAAAAAAAAAAAAGTTCTTTATTCCTGCACTCCTCACTCTGCTGTCACAACTGTGAGCTCACAGCATCCATTCCCATACGCCCGGCTACCACAAATGCTGGCACATATGCTTAGCCGGCTAGTACAAGGATCTGATTCATGGTTTTTTGCTTTAAAAGCAAAAATGAGGAAATCATGAAATTTGCAGGGAAATGGTGGGATCTAGAAAAGATCATTCTGAGTGAGGTATCCCAGAAGGAGAAAGACACACATGGTATATACTCCCTCATATAGTCCTATATGATAAACATAATGAAATCTATACACCTAAAGAAGATAAACAAGAAAGACGACCCATGGTAAGATGATCAATCCTCACTTAGAAAGACAAATGGGAGGTGCATTGGACATAGGAGAAAACAAGTAACAGGACAGGAGCCTACAACAGAGAGCCCCTGAAAGACTCTACTTAGTGTATCAAAGCAGATACTAAGACTCATAACCAAACCTTTGGCAGAGTGCAGAGAATCATATGAAAGAAGGGGGAATTTGTATGACGTGGAAAGGATAGGAGCTCCACAAGGATCTTATATATTTGGGCACAGGGGTCTTTTCTGAGACTGACACTCCACCAAGGACCATGTATGGATATAACCTAGAACCTCTGTTCGGATGAAGCCTGTGGTAGCTCAGTAACCAATTGTTTTCCTACAGCAAGGGAACAGGGGCTATTTCTGACAGGAACTCAATGGTAAGCTCTTTGACCTCCCCACCCCCCAAGGGAGGAACAATGCTGCTAGGCCACAGAAGAGGACTTTGCAGTCAGTCCTGAAGATACCTGATAAAACAGGGTCAGATGAAAGGTGAAGAGGTCCTCTCCAATCAGTGGACTTGGAAAGGGGCAGGGAGGAGATGAGGGAGGGAGGGACTGTATAGGAGGGAATGAGGGAGTGGGATGCAGCTGGGATACAGAGTTAATAAATTGTAACTAATAAAATAATAATTAATAAAAAAAGCAAAACCCATCCCCTTGAAACCACAGTTCAGGCTACCAAGTCTGGGCTGTGACCCTAGCCAGCTAGAGGTCTTCTTCCCATAGTACATAAAGCTGCATTCTTTTTTACTTAGACTTTGGTTTTCTTTTCTTTATTATATGTGTGAGTCTCAGACCCAATACTTATCTCCATTTTCTCTTGAGATTCTAGTGAAATATATGTTAAACAGTTTGGAACTCTTAATTCTTGGATACTTTTTTTTTTGTTTTCTTCCCCTTCATTTGTATTTTTGTTACCTTGGGTAACTGTATTATTGTTGAACCATCTCTGGTATCACTTCTTTATGGATTTCTGTTAACATTGAATTATCTTTATCTTCCCCCATTTTTCTGTATATCAGTAATCATATTGATGACTATATGCCGTGTTTTGTACAGAAAAATATGTAGTCATAGCATCAGGCATGCTTCTTTTGTGCTCACCTAAGCCAACCTAATCCAAAAGCCAAGCTAGAGTTAGTCTTGTTGCTGTGGTTACCACCATGGCCCCCACTGAGTTCTCTAAGCACTTTTCTTTCACACTTAGCATTCAGATTTTCCTTTGCCCATGCTATCGCAGTAGTTTTCATAGCTTTGCCCATCTACTAGTGATAAAGATCAGCTGCTTGTTTTTGAAAATACTAGGTCCTGTCTTAAAGGCTATGAATGATTTTCTAGATCAACTATAGACATTTACAAAGATTTACTCGGGAGGCCTCAGGAGGGAACACGACACACCACAAGTTATGGTACACAGACAATGTCTAAAATTTCTGTGGGGAGTTTTTGTTTCATGCCAACCTTCAGAAGTCTCCGTCTGGCCGGGGATGGAGGGCGCTGGGAGAATATGACCCACACAAACAATTAAGTAGGGCTCACATGGGCTCATTGAGATTGAAGCAGTGACTGCAGGGACTGTATGGATCTGCGTCATATTCTCTGTATATATGCTATAGCTCTTAACTTGGTGTTTTTGTGGGACTCTTATCAGTGGAAGCGGGTGTATCTTTGACTATTTCACCTGCTCTTGGTGAATGGCTCTAGTAGGCCCGACCATGGCTAACATACACCTAAGCATGGCTAACATGGTACCGACAGATTGTTGCCTTTTACTTTTTTCCCCCTGGTTAAACCGTTACATTCCTACAGCTACCCACCAAGGTCTCTTCTCTCATTTGACCAGGTCCAACTATTAAAAATAAAACAAGGTCCACAAATCAAATTTCCTTATTTTGACTAACTGAAAATACCCAATCAAAACTTACTAACACAAAGAATCTCTGTGTGTGTGTGTGTGTGTGTGTGTGTGTGTTTTAAATAGTGTTTTGTGTGATCTGTGCTTAACCCAGGATCCAGAGGGAAGCACTCTGCAGGAGGCAAGTTCCTTTACCTGATGCTCTTTTCTTCTATTAGTTGTTTTGCCCAACCACAATATGAGGGCTTTTGCCTTGTTTTACTGTATGTTGTTTTGTTCTGTTTGGCTGTTGTCTCTTTTTTTTTTTTTTCTGAAGAGGAAACAAATGTAGAATGGACTCTGAGGGAGAGGGCAGGTGTGTGTAAGGGTGTGGGGCACCTGAGAGAAATGAGGTGGGGGGGAACTGTAGTGGGGATGTGAGACAAGAGTCTATTTACAGAATAATAATAATAATAATAATAATAATAATAATAATAATAATAGTAGAGAAAGAAAATTTAAAAAAATAAAACGAAAGTCTCCATCTGGACTTTTGGGCAGAGGCTCTCTCAGGGACTTCTGCCATGAGACTATGTTCTTTTTTTTTTTTTAATTAGGAAGAATGTGAAGAAGTAGTTAAAGAGTTCAGGTGTTTTAGAAACATTTTTTTCCTTTCTAAATCAGTGTTGGGCTCTCTTTCACTCCTTGGTTTTCTCTATTCTCTGAGCCCTGTAAGGATAGGAGCCTTTTGTTCAAGTATCTTTCCAATGACTGTTGTCCTTATGGTGATTTGTCAGATGAAAACCTCTCTCATGAGGAAGTGACTTGGCAGGCCTGGCTTCTTGTACAGTCTCACACCACACCCACTTTCTCCTCACTTCAGTCTTCTTTCTTTTCTACCCAGCTTCATGGTAAACTTGCTCATGCCCAGTTAGCACTTGGTTGTTGCCCTGTATTTGCTAAGATAGAGAAAGAAAATGCAGTTTGAAAATGTTACTTCTCTGATTCTTAGGAAATTTGCCTTCTCAGAGATCTAAACGTTTCTCTGTCAGTAGGAGATGAACTGAATAGAACACAGTTTACTTTCTCTCTGTAGTTCATCAAGTGTTTCTAAATTATGAAACAAGGTTTTCAAGAATAGAGGAGTGTTTAAGGAAAATGTGGCATATATGGACAGTTGAAATATTTTAGTTACAAATAAAAAAGTTTTCTGTATAAAATTTGGTAAATATATGGATAATGACAACACAAAACATTAAATCAGCCCTATAAAGACAAATGTATTCGGTTGATATCTTTTTTCTCATATATGGGTCCTTGATTATATATAGGCATATAAGATCATGTTTATGACTTGTAAGGGAAAGTGGTATGGTCTTGACAAACAGGACTCAGGATGGATGAGGAGAGAGAAAGAGGAAGGACAGGGCACCTAGGGGAGTGTGCTAGACCTACACTATAAGTTTGTCTGAAAATGACTTTATCTTTATGTAGCATAACACCTTGTACAATGAACAGGTAAAATGATTTTTTGTTAAAATCAAAAAACAAAAGGTAACAAAACCACAAATAATTCCCCCAGGTACAGTGAATCTTCTCCAAATGCTGACTTATGTTGTTGTTGTTTTTTTCTCCTCTGGGCCTTAAGGCTTTTGTCCATACACCAGAGAGTCCGAGTGGCTCTGTGCTGCTTCTTCACAAGGTTCTTTTCTTTAAGACATTAGCAATTAATGGCCATATTATGCACTTCTACCCTTTGCATTCCACACTGTCTTCTGTGCACTCTGATGAGGACTGTGGAAAGGAGTCTGCCTGTGAACCCGAGCTGTGTCACATGCTTCTTTGGCTCTCTATATAATAGCCTGGCTCAGTGGAATTCACATTTTTTCCTTTGTGTGCTTTGCTATTTGTTGGTGCCCAACATGCACTTTCCCCATGTGCTTTATAGGATAAGCCACCATTTTCATCTTCTTTCTTCTGCCTTTGAACAACATGGTTTCCTTAGTCAGTTATTTTCAGCTAGGTTATAAGTTTGTAGCTCTTCCTAGTTTTATTTTGAAAGTGACATCTTTTGCTTTTTTTTTTCAAGTTCCCACATTCTGAACCAAAACAATCATTTACATTTTGTCAATAGTATTTATCTGTGATAATTTTGCATCCAGCTTCTTTGCTCAAAATGTTTATCAGCTGTAGAAGTTCTTCTGTGGAAATTTTAGAGTCACTTATGCATAAAATCATATTATCTGCAAATAAAGGTACTTTGACATCTTCCTTTCCAATTTGTATTCCATTGATCTCCTTCAGTCATCTTATTTCTCTAAGATTTCAAGTACTGTATTGAGTAAGTATGGAGAGAATGGACAATGTGAGTTGTTTCTGAGTTTAGTGGAATTGCATTGAGATTCTTTTCATTTAAGTTGAATTTAACTTGGGTTTGCTGTAAAATGCATTTTACACTGAGGTATGTCCATTGTTTAACTAATCTATCTAGGACTTTTATCTTGAAAGGATTTTTAGAGTCTGTCAATGCCCTTTTCTGCAACTAATAAAAGGATTTATTGATTTACACATGTCGAATGATTCCTGCATCTCTGGGATGATATCTACTTGATCATTGTGGATAAATTGTTTGGTATGTTCTTGGATTCTATTTGCATGTATGTTATTGAGAATTTTTCACCTGTGTTCAAAAAAATCAGTAGCTCTTTTATGTACAAATAGCAGACAGACTGGGAAAGAAATCAGGGAAACAGCACCTTTCACAAATAGCCTCAAATAATGGATCTTGGGGTAACGCTAACCAATCAAGTAAAAGACTTGTAAGCACTTGAAGTTTTTGAAGTAAGAAATTGAAAAAAAAAATCAGAAGATGGAAAAATCTCTCATGCTCATAGATCAGTGGGATTAACATATAAAAATGACCGTCTTACCAAAAGCAATCTTCAGATTCAATAGAATTTTCATCAAAATTTCTGCATAATTCTTTAAAAATCTTGAAGGATAATTCTCAGCTCCTCATGGAAGCAAACCAAAAAAATAAAATAATAATAATAATAAATAAACCAGGATAACTTAAATAATCTTGAATATTTTGATAAAGAAAACAAAAACACACTGGAAAAAAGACAGCTCCTTCATCAATGGTTCTAATCAAGCTGGTTGGATGGATGAAGAAGAATGCAAATAGACCCATTCTTATCACCATGCCCAAAACCTCCTTCCGGGTGGATCAAAAACCTCATTGTAAAACCAGATACACTGAACCAGATATAATACAAAATTGGAAATAGCCTTGAACTCATTGGTACAGGAAACAATTCCCTGAACAGTTCTGACACAAACAGCAACAATTAATAGATGGGACCTCATAAAACCAAAAAGCTTCTGTAAGGCAAAGGACACCATCAATAGGTAACCTATTGAATGGTAAGCAGTAGCCCAAAGAATGGGAAAATAATTTTAACCAACTCAACATCAGATAGAGGAATAATATCTAAAATATGTAAATAACTCCAGAAACTAGATATCAACAATCCAGACAATTCAGATAATAATGCAGTCCAGATCTAAACAGAGAAGTCTCAAAAGAAGAAACTCAAAGGGTTGAGAAACACTCAAAGACATGATCAATAACCTTAGCTATCAGGGAAATCAAAGCTGCTTAAAATCTCATTCCAGTCAGAATGACTAAAATCAACAAAACAAGCGACAGCTCACACTTTTGAGGATGTGCAATAAGGAGTACACTCACTCATTGAAGTTGGGAGAGGAAACTTGTAAAGCTTTGGAAATCAGTGTGGTGGTTCCTCAGAAAGATCTGAATTAAACTACCTCAAGGTCCAGCTATTCCACTCTTTGGCATATACTCATAGAATGCTTCATCCTCCTACAAGGACACTTGCCCTACTATTTTCATTGCTGCTCTAGTAATAATATTAAGAAATTCTAAACAAGAGAAGACTAGGCAAAGAAAAGTGTGGTACATTTATACAATGGAGTACTATTCAAGTATGAAAAATGAAATTATGGAACTTGTAGGCAAGTGAATGGATCTAGAAAAAAATCATCTTGAATGAAGTAACCCAGACACAGAAAGATAAATGAGTTATGTATTTGCTTACATGTGGACATTAGGTGCTGAGTAATTGATAAGTAAGTTACAATCTGTAGAACCAGACATGTTAGGTACAGAGGAAGAAATTAGGAGGAACATATAGATCTTCTTGAGAGGAAGCAATAGAATACATTTTCTTTCTTTCTTTCTTTCTTTCTTTCTTTCTTTCTTTCTTTCTTTCTTTCTTTCTTTCTTTCTTCCTTTCTTTCTTTTTCTTTTTTTATTAATTACATTTTATTCACTTTGTATCCCCCCATAAGCCCCTACCTCCTCCCTTCCCAATTCTACCCTCCCTCCCCCTTCTTCACGCATGCCCCTCCCCAAGTCCATTAATAGGGGAGGTCCTCTTCTCCTTCCTTCTGATCTTAGTCTATCAGATCACATCAGGAGTGGCTGCATTGTCATTTTCTGTGGCCTGGTAAGGCTGCTCTCCCCTCAGGAGGAGGTGACCAAAGAGCAGGCCAATCAGATTATGTCAGAGGCAGTCCCTCTTCCCATTACTCTGTAACCCACTTGGACACTGAACTGTCATGGGCTACATCTGTGCAGGGTTTCTACGTTATCTCCATGAATAGTCCTTGGTTAGAGTATGAGTCTCTGGGAAGTTCCCTGTGTTCAAATTTTCTGGTTCTGTTGCTCTCCTTGTGTGGTTCCCATCCTCTCCAGCTCTTACTATTTCCCACTTCTTACCTAAGATTCCATGCACTCTGCCCAACATTTGGCCATAAGTCTCAGCGTCTGCTTTGATAGTCTGAAGGGCAGAGGCTTTAAGAGGCTCTCTGTGGCAGGTTCCTAGATTGTTTCCTATTTTCTTCTTCTTCTGATGTCCATCCTCTTTGCCTTTCAGGGTGGGGATTGAGCAGTTTAGTCAGGGTCCTCTCTCTGATTAGTTTCTTTAGATGTACAGATTTTAGTAGGTTTATCCTATGTTATGTCTATATGAATAAGTATATACCGTTTGTGTCTTTCTACTTCTGAGACAGCTCACTCAGGATGATCCTTTCCAGGTACCACATTTATCTGCAAATTTCATGATTTCCTTATTTTTCATTGTTGGGTAATACTCCTTTGTGTAGATGTACCACAATTTCTGCATCCATATGAGTAGACTGGGGTGGACAGAAACAGGATGATAAATTGAGAATGGGAATGGAGTTGAGGGGGGAAGTGTGGGAAGAGAAAACTACAATTGAGGGGAATTTGAAGGGTAGCATGGAAATCTATTGAATTATAAACTTTCTAAAATATCTGAAGAAGATAATGAGATCTCCAAATAACGAGGGAGACAGAGTCCCAAGTCTGGCCATCTCTTGTCACCAAATGAAACTTCAAGTACTAGGACTGTGTTATATCCAATTGAGTTATTGGTCAACAGGTTTCCATGGCAATCTCCAAATAATCCAGGATGTTGCCAAGACAGGTTATTCTCCACAAACTGATATCAAGATCCTATTGCTGAAGACCACATCTATACTCACACCCCTCATTAAAATGGAGAGGTTGAGCTGGTGCATATGTAAAAACTTCATCTCTATATTCTAGTTCCTTTGGTATGGGAGAGTGTTCTGCAGTCTACCAAAAGACAAGCATAAACACCAACAAAGTTACAAATCCTTTGATCTACAATTTGTCCTGACTGCAAAATATATTACGTCAATATGTTACAAACCTTGTGAGAGTAATCAACCAATATCTGATTAATTTAAGGCCCATTCCGTGAGAGGAAATCCATACCAGAAACTATTAGGGTGATCAAAAACAAGTGGTTAGGTATGCTAGAGGCCTAGGGTTAAATGAAAGACTACTGGTCTTAAAAAATAAATAGTAATAAATGGACTCGTAATGAAATTATGCTACACTCATAGTTCAGTGCCTTATTCAGTCATCATCAGAGATACTTCTTTCTACAGCAATAAGAACAAATACAGAGACCTACAACCAGACATTACTCAAAGAGAGAAACCTTGGAACACACAGCCATAAATGTATCACCATAAAACTCCTTCTCTGAGATATCAGGGAACCCCATGGAAGACGAGAAGAAATGAATGCAATACCAAGAATGGATGAAGGACACCAGACTGATAAGAATTGCTAAATCAACCAGGCAAAGCTCATATGAACTCACAGAGACTGAAGCAGCAAGCACAGGTCTTATATGCATCTGTCTCAAGTCCTCCGCAAATATATTAAAGCTTTCAGTCTACTGTTTTTAACAGATGTCTGAGCCAATGATCAAGTTGGTCTCTGATTCTTATGCTTTCTCTTGGGCTCCTTTCCTTTGGTTGGTTTGTTTTGTCCAAATTTGATGTGATGATTTTTTTTAAGTCATATTATATTTCATTTTGTTATGTATTATTGTTATCCCTTGAAGGTCTGTTCTTTTCTGATGAGAGACAGAAAGGAGTGGATCTAGATGGAAAAGGAGATAGTAGAGTGGGGGACTGGAAGGAGTAGAGGAAATAGAAAGTTTTAAACAAAATGTATTGTATGAGAAAGATAGCTATTAAAACTATTAAAAATAAAATAGAAAATAAAGATATGAAAAAAAAGAATTTACATGTGCATGTTTTTTTCCCAAAGACTACAGTAAATATGTTTTATCAAATAAATAGTAATTCTTCCTATTTTGTGCTTTAGATGTGTCTGAAATTATAGTCTATTCTTATATTGTTAATGTATATTTGGATTTTTATTTCATTTTATCTATGGAATTAAATCAGCAACATTTTTTGCTACAGTATATCTCAACATCAGAGAGATTAAGATACTGCTGAATATACTATATAACTAAAATATTGCCTAATTACTCTTTTCAAAAGAAATCACTTTTTTCTTATTTATTACATATTCTTTTTTATTGATTAGTGTGTTGCTATGCAACTGTATTCAAGTGGATTCTAGGGTCACAATCAATTTCTAGATTTCATAATATAGGTTTTGTTATTACTGGGTCAATGTACATTATGTAATATTTCAAGAGTGAAAACTCATGCTTTTATTTGATGTATAAAATACCAACCAATTACATCGCGGAAAAGGAAATTCCATTCTTTTTTGTGAGCTGAAGCCACTGAGGAACAGTGATATTTTCTTTAATTCAATTCAGTCTTTCCACATACCTCAACCTTGCATCTCACTTTTTAACATTGTTAACCATTGACATTTACAAATGTTAGATCCTATGGAAATTAGAGTATTAATACTTTCTAAGAGTGAAAGCCTTCTTAAGCCACGTGCAGTTTTCCATGAAAATTAATTTCCAGTTAGTCAACTCGCTTATAACTTCATTAAATTTGCCAGGTTGAGCTCAGCTTTAACATTATAAATATCTTAAGGCCACTTCTTAAACCTTCAAAGAGTATCTTATGCTACATGATGAGTTATGACTATGTGAAACAATGATTTTTCACTTTATAAGAAAGAATACTGGGAACTCAGAGTATTGCAGACAAAGCGGTTCATTTTTTTCCTCTTCTAAAGTCAGCCATCAGCCTAGAGAAAAGGCAACAACAGCTGACCTGGAGATCTGGCCCAAACAGCCCCTCCTAGGGCTCATGATTTTCTACGATTCTATACCGATATGTGTGCTCAGTCGTAAAGCAGACTGTGTACTTTTCAACCCTAAGGTAAGTTAAAAATCTCCCAGGGAAGCTGGCAGGCACTGGTTGCTAACTTGGGAAGACAGGGTTTCATCGCCTTCAATTTGCCTTCAGTGAACTCTAAATATACCTTATGCTCATAACAGAATGCAGTGAGTCATTTCTTACATTATCAGACAACATGTAATTATGTGTGGGTTTTCTTTTCATGTCATTGTGACAACATACGGTCCTTAAATATTCCATGCCCAGTGAGAATGTCACATGGGTATGTTGAGTCAGTTCTTCCTTCTGCCTATCAAAAGTCACCATAATGTCCTGGAACACCCCAAAAAGGTGCTGTGAATATTGAGAGGTCCATGACTTACATTCAACCTGAGCCCTGTTGAAGCTCTTCAGCACCTGTTCCCACTTTCTTTGTATGCATTCCATCGACATTCATATTTCAAGTATTCAGAATAGGGAATAAACTTCTTACATGCTGGGCAGGCAGCAGCCATCTGCTTCCTGTCACTCTTGGGCAGCTGTCCTGGTGATACATCATCTTGATTAATTGCCAGGCAGATTGGCAGGAGCTTTGTTCTTCAGGATTTGCCACTCTCGACAATCCATAGGGAACTTTCTTTTTTCCCCAGATCAACATAAAAATAACCAGAATGATAAGTATCAACTATAAATTTAATCAAATATTAGCAGCTGGTTGGGAGAGTGAATCACAGGTGACTTTTATCCAGATTCACTAGGTTGAGTTTGAACTCGGTATCATAAATCAAGTCTCATTTCTGATTCTAAAGATTTTTCCAGCATCTACCTTTGCATGGCTCTTTAACCTGGAAGTATTTTTCTTCATTAATGGCAAGAAATGCCTAAAATTCTTACTGTAGTTCTAACAGCTTGTAAATAAATAAATAAATAAATAAACAAACTTTTGCCTCGGAATCCAACACAGTGGGAAATTTGGTCGGGACCCAGTGGGTTCACAGTGGTAGTAAGCCTTCAACATCAGTACAGCTGAAAGCTGAACGGCAGCATGAAGTTCTAGCTGTGCACTGATAATAAAAACCACGGTTTGCGGCGTTCTTCATTCTTGTTCAATTTCAAGTACCTGTAATGACCTTTCTCTATTTTCTGTGCTTGTGAGAGTAAATTGATGTTTCTATTTCTACATAATAAAAGGAAGAAGGATCAGGACTTCCCAGCACTTTCCTATTCATTCCCTTATTAGTATGTATAGGAAACAAATATTTACCACACACAGACAAGCTTTTAGATTTTACTAAGTAGTGACACAGTTTCCAATATAGTGAAACAGTATTCTAAATACAGATTAGAACACACAATTCACGTGTCATAATTTTGTCTACTAACAGAAGGCTGTAGCTTTGATTTCATGTTTAATCATAATTTTTTTTCTTGAAGCCAGTTTTATTTAATTTCCCTGTGGCCTTCACAATCTCCCATTTGAAGGATCCCATACACAATGTCAAACTTTTTCCTAACCTAAGCACTGATACCATGATTAAAGATATAGCAATCAGTCTCAGACAAGACCCCTGTGCCCAGATATATTTGGTCCTTGTGGAACTCCTGTCCTCTCCAGGTCTTACTAACTCCCCCTTCTTTCCTATGATTTCCTGCACTCTGCAGGTTATGAATCTCAGCATCTGCTTTGATACACTGCTAGGTAGAATCTTTCAGAGGCTCTCTAATTCTCCAGGCAAGGACCATGCATGGGTATAACCTAGAACCTCTGCTCAGATGTAGCCTATGGCAGCTCAGTATCCAAGTGGGTACCCTAGTAAGGGGAACAGGGACAGTCTCTGACATGAAATCAGTGGCTAGCTCTTTGACCTCCCCACTCCCTATGGGAGGAACAACCTAGCTAGGCCATAGAGGAGGACATTGCAGCCAGTCCTGGTGAGACCTGGTCAGATGGAAGGGGAGGAGGACCTCCCCTATCAGTGGACTTAGAGAAGGGTAGGGAGGAGAAGAGGGAGGGAGGATGGGAATGGGAGGAAATGAGAGAGGGCCTACAGCTGGGATACAAAGTAAATAAACTGTAATTAATATGAAAACAAAAATAAATTTAAAACAGATAGAGCAATCATAGTAATAACAGTCAATAGTTATATAATTCTTAGTATATGTCACCACTTGTGTTGTTTTTTTACATATATTGACTCTTAATTTTCACAAAGCATTATCTGATTTTTGACATACATTTTACAGATATGAAAATCAACACTCTGAGTTACCAAGTAACACATAGAATATCACATAGCTCAGGAGCGACAAACTAGGAAAAAGATTTTATAAATAATTTCATATAATCAAATGATCATTTGCTACATTTCTAGGTCACATGCACAATATTGTGAATCCAATCGTAGATTTATTGAACACTGCTGAAAATATGTCTTCTATGGAGGTCTACCTCTTTTTATTCACTGAAAAACTGTGCTTTACCTTGGAAGGCAAACTTAAATCATAAACATAAAAGCACAGATTTTACCCAAACACTGTTGCAATTTTAGATTTCTATCTGGTGTCCCCTACCATTTGATATTCCTCTGTTGAGAATTCTCTGCTTTGCTCTGTATCCCATTTTTTATTTTTTTGGATTCTTTTTTTTTTTAATTTTATTTTTCTTTTTAATTACATTTTGTTAACTCTGTGTCCCAGCTGTATCCCACTCCCTCATTCCCTCCCCAACCCCACAGTCCCTCCCAGGTCTCCTCCCTGCCCCTTTCCAAGTCCACTGATAGGGGAGGGCCTCCTCCCCTTTCATTTGACCCTATTTTATCAAGTATCTTCAGGGCTGGCTGTAAAGTCCTCCTCTGTGGCCTAACACGACTGCTCCTCCCCTGGGGGGGAGGGGAGTCAAGGAGACTGACCTTGAGATCCTGTTAGAAATAGTCATTGTTCCCCTTACTTTGGAAAACTACTTGGTTACTGAGCTACCATGGGCCACATCTGAGCAGAAGTTCTAGGTTATATCCATAAATGATCCTTGGTTGAGTGTCAGTCTCAGAAAAGACCCTGTGCCTGGATATATTTGGTCCTTGTAGAGCTCCTATCCTTTCCATATCATATTAACTCCCCTTTTTTTATATGATTCCCTGCACTCTGCCGAGGGTTTGGTTATGAGTCTTAGTGTCTGCTTTGAAATACTGCTAGGTAGAGTCTTTCAGATGCCTTTTGCGGTAGATTCCTGTCATACCTTCAATGCACATCCCATTTGTCTTTCAAATGAGGATTGGTCATCTTCGCCCATGTCCACTTTCTTGATTATCTTCTTTAGGTGTGTAGATTTCATTATGTTTATCATATCTTGTAGGTCTATATAAGAGAGTATATACCATGTTTGTCTTTCTCCTTCTGGAATGCTTCACTCAGAATGATCCTTTCTAGATCCCACCACTTGCCTGCAAATTTCATGATTTCCTCCTTTTTGATTGCTGATTAGTATTCCATTGTGTAAAAATACCACAATTTCTGTATCCATTCCTCCGTTGATGGACATCTGGGTTATTTCCAAGTTCTGGCTATTACAAATAAAGCTGCTACAAACATGGTTGAACAAATGTCCTTGTTGTGTACCTGAGCAAATGTTGGATATATACCTAGGAGTGGTATAGCTGGGTCTTGAGGTAGCACTACTCCTTATTGTCTGAGAAAGTGCCAGATTGACTTGCAAAGTGGTTGTACCAGTTAACATTCCCACCAGCAATGGAGGAGGGTTCTCCTTTCTCCACAACCTCTCCAGCATGTGTTATCACTTGAGTTTTTCATCTTGGCCATTCTGATGGGTGTAAGGTGAAATCTCAGGGTCGTTTTGATTTGCATTTCCCTAATGGCTAATGAGGTTGAGCATTTCTTTAAGTGTTTCTCTGCCATTTGATGTTCCTCTTTCTAGAATTATCTGTTTAGCTTGTATGTGATGTTACGAATTTCCTCTTGCAGGCCCTTAGTACTATAAATTTTCCTCTGAGCACTGCTTTCAGTGTGTCCCATAAATTTGGGTATGCTGTGCCTTCATTTTCATTGAATTCTAGGAAGTCTTTAATTTCTTTCTTTATTTCTTTCTTAACCCAGCTGTCATTGAGCAGTAAGTTGTTCAGTTTCCATGTGCGTGTCAGGTTTTGTTGCTTCTGTCCAGCTTTAGTCCATGGTGGTCAGATAGTATACAAGGGATTATTTCAATCCTTTTGTATCTGTTGAGGCTTGCTTTGTGATCCACTATATGGTCTATTTTGGAGAAGGTTCCATGTGGTGCTAAAAAGAAGGTGTACTCTTTTGCGTTTGGGTGAAACGATCTGTAGACATCTATTAGGTCCATTTGATTTAGGGATTCTGTGAGTGCTTTTATTTCCCTATTTGGTGTCTGTCTAGTTGATCTGTCCCTTGGTGAGAGTGGAGTGTTGAAGTCTCCCAC
>REGO01000397.1:842061-922061 GCA_010120015.1 Rhombomys opimus | reverse complement strand
GACTCCGAGACACGTACTGCTGGCCTTTACCTTCCGCTAAAGGGCTTAGAGCTCTGCCTCAGCGGCTGTAGACCCCAGGCAGTTAGGTCTGTACTGAGAAAGACGAGTCTGCTGTGCCGAGGAGGAAGGAGGTCTGGGGGAGGGGAGTGCCGCGAGATCCAAGGATCGTTTCTTACCTTCCCCAAACATGTCCCCAGGTGACCCGAGACCAAAGTTTTCACCTCCTGAGAGGTTCCCTGTTGTTTAGAAAGCTTCACCGTTGTTTTCCTGGGTTAGAGGTCCTTCCATTCACCAACTCCGAAGTTTAGCTATTCCACAGCTCAGAAACTGTGTGTGCTAGTCGCCATCTTGGCTCCGCCCCCTCTCCTGTATCCCATTTTTTTAATTAGATTACTTGGTTTGTTGGTTTTTAGTTTCTTGAGTTCTTTATATATTTTGGATATTAGCCCTTTGTCAGATATAGGGTTGATGAAGATCCTTTCCAGTGTGTAGGCTGTCCTTTTGTTCTGTTTATAGTGTCCTTTGCCTTACAGAGGATTTTTAGTTTAATTTTATACATTAGTACTATATAGTTTGAGAACTGGTCTTAAGAAAGCAACTTTGCAAGTCAGTTTCAGCTGGATTCCTCCAAGTCCTCTTCTCTAAGCATTTGATATATTCCGCTCAATGCATTACTTTGTATGTAGACTACTGTGCTTATACATAGCATATATTTACTTTTAAGAAAACCTGAAAGTAATGTGTTTCCTTGTGGCTTTTTCTTTTTTTAAATTTTTTTAATTTATTTTTTATTTGACATGCATTGGTGTTTTGCCTCAATGTATGTCTGTGTGAGGGTGTCAGATCCTCTGGAACTGGAGTTACAGACAATTGTGAACTGTCATGTGAGTGCTGGGAATTGAACCTGAGTCCTCTGGAAGGGCACCCAGCACTCTAACCACTAAGCCATCTCCCCAGCTTCTTGTGGCTTTTCCAAACATCTTTAGTGTTATTTGACAATTCTGGTATAACAGTAAGTTTTATGAGCAAAATAGGCCACTTACAAAGTTATAAATCAAAAACTACAACTTCAACTTTAGAAATACTATTCATTATAGTCTAAAGAATGTAATAGAAATTAATATCATAGGCGCATAACTAGAATCTACTTTCTATTTTAAATACTATTGAAATGATACTGATTCCTCCAGAATTTATTCATTTATTAAAATATAGAGATAAATTGTTAACTAAATGTATTTAGGAAAAATGCATTTAGCACTTGACCTACTAAGTTGTATGTTTGGCTTCATGATGATATCCTACTGCTCATAGCGTGTATATTGCCTCTCAATTATTTTTTGTAGTAACACAAAATTGAAAAAAAATTATCAGCTAAGTAAATCTATAAAACTGCATTAGTTTTAGGTTTTAAAATCGATGACTCCTGAGGCTGAAGATGTAACTCTTATTAACAGCCCTTGTTTCTCTTGTCTTCAACCCCAGGCTGTTCTCAGCACCCACATCAGGTATCTTACAAATGCTTGTAGCTCCGGCTCCCGGGACTCTAACACTCCATTCTGGCTCCTTGGAGCCTCAGCACACACTCACACGAAAAAATAAAAATAAAATAAAATATATCTGAGATAATTTAAGACTGCTAGTCATTTTTTGAATAATTATAAAACCTGAAACTCTCCAGAGGGGAACATAGTAGCATATTTTTAAGCTCCTAAAATCATTTATGGATGGACCTAAAAGTAAAGGAAATAGATTAGTTTTTTTCATTCTAATTTTTTTATGTTTTAAGTAAATAGTTAAATAGAATTACATCACTTTCCCATTCCCTTTGCTACCTCAAATCCATCCCATATACTGTCTTCAACTTGAAAATCTCTTTTTTTACTATTATTGTTATGCACATAATATATCTGTATTTGTATGTATTGTTATATGCATAAATATGTGTTTCTTTTCAAATTGTGAGTCCATTTTGTTGTTTCTGTGTATATGGTTTTAAAGTTGACCACTGCACTGAACAACCAATAATGTTGCATAATTCCTGAGGTCATTAGAGTACAGGTAGAAAAAGCTCATTTTGATTCACCATTTTAGAGATTATAGTTTGCGTCAATGCAGTTTCAGTTTTTTCATGGCTTCAGTGGGAGTCACTGAGTGGAAAAGGCAGCAAGTTTTATGGGTGTATAATGTACCCCACAGAAAACTAATTTCTTTTGTTTACTAAGTCACTTTTTCTTCTAGAATCTAATGCTACCATTCCAACCTGCAAAGATCAAAGCAACACTGAAGCATTATCTGAAGTGAAATGCAATCCCCAGCATGAAAAAATATAACAAAAACAAAACATAGGGTAGAACCTTGAGCGTACATACTGGAAAGCACAGAGAACCAGAGCTGTTTAAGGAAATGGAGAAGAAAATAATATCCTACACATCAAGATTGTAGCCCATGTCAACTTTAACCAAGCAAATGACATGTCATGATCTACAGCTCTTCTAAGATCATCTTGTTTAATGGTGGTTCTGGGCTAGAACTAATGGCCTTGATCACACTAGGCAAGTCATCCTCCACTGAGCCATTTTCCCAGCCTCTAAATGCCTCCTGATACACTACCATTCAGGAAAATTTACAATTAAGCCTCCAATATAATAGATTTTGTCTGATAAAAGAATATATCAACTTCTTGGCATCAGTAAATGGGGTAATTCCAAGAAAGCAAAAACAATGGCTACTGGTAGCATAGATCATTCGATACAGGGTTTTAGCAGCTCTAGATACTGGAGTTCAGTTTAAACTCCCTCAGTTTAATATCTGTGGCAAACTGAGTATTATTTCCACATTTTCCATTATCCTGCTATCTCTTTAATCTTGTGCATTTACAACACATCCTACCTATAAGAGTGTAAGCGGTATACTTCATCCTGAGTCTTGACCATCAATTTGCTTTTGGCAGACTGAATGTGCCAGCTCCAAATTGAGGCCTAAAGAGGTAGCTGATGTTTATGCACATATTCATGTCATAAGCAATGATGAGAATGTCTCAGGTTTTTTTCTTTTTTCAAAAAAGAATTCAGGGATGTTTTAAGGATATAGATCCGAGCAACACTCAAGAGGCAAGGGTGAAAGGAGTGTTTCTTTGCCTAGGTCAGCAAATTGATGATTAGTGTGTTCTGTGAGCTCAAGAAAGAAGTATGTTTGTTATAGGATTCAGAGATATTTTCTGTTTTCCCTCTGTACAACTTATCAAGTGATTTAATGTCATCCATTACAATGATCACATGTGGCTGTAGTAATCTCATCAGTTTGTTTGATAACTATTATGAAACATGTATATTTTTAGGATGTATGTAACTCCTAGGATTTGAGTCTGGTTTTTCTCTTTCAGAGGTTTTCCTAATGTAGTTGCCCCATTCTATTTGCAAATTATTTAGAATTATGGAAAATCGCCTTTCATTCTACCACTAAATATTTTATACACTGGCAAAGTTAGTAATTTAGAGAATAATAATATGTACTTTGCTTCCCAAGTACTTTGAATTATGTTGATATAAAGTGGGCCAAAGACTTTTAAAAATATTTTTAGTTCTTTTTAATTTTATTTATTTATTTATTTATTTACAATTTATTCATTATATATCCCAACTGAAGCCCCCTCCCTCGACTCCTTCCAGTCCCACACTCTATTCCTCTTCTCCCCTATTCCTTTCTCCCAGTCTACTGAAAGGGGGAGTTCTCTTCCTCTGCCATCTGCCCATAGCTTCTCAAGTCTCATCAGGACTGCCTGGATTGTCTTCCTCTGCGGCCTGGCGAGGCCACATCTCCAAGGGCAAATGATTAAAGAGCAGGCAACTAAGTTGAAAACACAGTCAGTCCTTGCTCTCCTTAGTTGGGAACCCACATGGATACTGAGCTGCCAATTGGCTAAATGTGAGTGGGGTGTCTAGGCCCTCTCCATTCACTGTCCTTAGTTGGTGCATCAGTCTCTGCAGGACTACTTGGGCTCAGAATTTTTAGTTTTGTAGGTCTCCTTGTGGGGCTCCAGTCTCCTTTATGTCTTTCTACTCTTCCCATTCTTCCCTAAGACTCCTCATGTTCTAACTGAAGTTTGGCTGTGAGTCTCAGCATGTGCTTCGATTCCCTATTGGGTGGAGCCACAGTCAAAGATTTTTAAGAGATTCATTTCACACTTTTCTCTGGTCACAGAAGCTCTTTCCCAGAAATGTAATACTATAAGATATGCCTCTATCTTGACTGTCTCTTCCTGTCTCACTCACAAAATTAAGCTCTAGTGTAAGCTTAGATTTTTCACTAAACCTACTTAATTTAGCTTTCTTAAGTACCTTTTTTTCCCTTCCAACCCTCCAACCTTAGGTAGGAGATTAGTAGAGAAAGGGGATGTAGACCTGTTTTATGAACTTGCTGCTGATCAGGGCTGTCAGGATTTCGGCAGTCCAGTCCAAAGGCCAACACGAAGCAGCAACACTAAGGGGCAGAAGCCTCAGGACTCAGCTGGATCGCCCTAAGAAGCTCTCCGGAATGCTCCTCTCTGCGAAGCCAAGTGTTGAAGCACAAACCAGCACCATGATGTCAATCTGAAAAGTGATGCCTCTGTATATCTCCTCTCCCACGGATGTTCCAGCTAGCTAAAGTCACAGCACCTCACCCATGAGAGCTCACAGCAAACCATCACATGCCCTCTCACAAGCCAACCTACAGCAAAACATCACTTACCCAACTTGCAACAAATCATCACATAACAAAACCGAGTCTTCAAGGAAACCAGAAACTTCCACTTCAATCTGGCTATCAGAAATTTCAAATCAAATGCATACTTGAGTATGTATGCTTTTGCATATTGACTACAGCAAGCATCATTATACACACCCCTATAACTCTCATTTCAGTATTTAATGTTTAATAAAATATTATCTACTCTCCACACACACTTTCACTTCCAAAGCTGTATACATTATATACAGGAAAAACACATGTGCACATATTTTATAACAGTGATGAAGATATTAAGGAACTAGATTAAGTGAATAGTAATGCTTTGAAGTATTAACTTATTGTACATGACAAAGATAATATTCCATTCACCTGCCAAAGAATTTTGACTCTTGTATCTGCCAGTTGTCTGTTCTACCACTTGCATAGTATTTTGGGCCTTTTTATTACTGAATTCAAGTAAATCATAAATGTTGATGAGATTATATTTAATCTTATTGGTTTGTAAATAACTTACATTGATGGAGTTTCATTTAATAATAGGAATATTTTTTGTCAAGCACACTTCATGCATGGTTTATCTTTGTAGGCTACAATTCCAAGCAATAAATCTTGGGTAATTTATACACTAGTAGTCCTGCTTGGCATGCATATGTCACAATATAATTCTCTAAAAGACAAATATACGTGATTGCATTCTCTAAGTAACACTGAAGGACTCCAAATCACACTCTGTGAAAGCTGTAGCTGCTCAAATAAAATTAATTTGACTTTTCATTTAGCTCCTATTTTGTTTCCTTCAGAGATTCAGTTTTCAGTGTATGAATATAAAAAAAATGTAGGTTTGACATACTCAAGTTAGAAAGGATTAAAGAAATCCTAGACTCTGAGAAAATAATTGGTCAGTGATGTTTCCTAAATTGAAGAACATTAGATATAAAGCAAAGGTCAAAAGCAAATCACTAATTTCATTTTTTTAATTATGATTTATCTAGTCACAGTGGCACACACCTTTAAACCCAGCACTCAGGAAGTGAAGCAGGTAGATATGTGTGTTTGAGATCAGTCTGAACTACATAGTGACTTCTAGGCCAAGTGTGCTAGCTGGTAAGGTTTTTAGCAAGAGAATGAGTGAGCACTGCGGGGATGTTCATTCACCTGTGCAGAACTTGTCTGCTAGGCATGGGGTCTGACAACCTGAAAGAATGGGGCAGACTATAGTCTGGTGCTGCAGACAACTTCTACAACTTTACTTGAGTCTCAGTCTACTTTATGGCCATTTTGTTAAATGACTATTCCCTGCATGTAGGATTCTTGCTTTCCCAAAATAAAAGAGCTCTTGTCAATTGAAATCACCTTGAGGTGATTTCAGACTTAAAAGTCTTCAGGATCCTGAAGAAGGAGGCTGTGATGCCAGTGAAAGAATGGACTTACTAGGGATAGAAAACAAGCAAAGAGAAAGAACTTTCTATCATATCCTTTACACAGGCCAACAGCAAAAGGTGTGGCCCAGATTAGAGGTCGATCTTCCCACTTCAAAACGTGTGTTCTCACCTCAGAAATCCTGAATAGAAGTGAATCACCCCACTTCAAATGAACTAACTCAGCAAACAGCTCTCACAGGTGTCTTTGGGTAAAAGGTGGAGCCCACTTCCAGTTTTGAAAACTCACCAATTCCTGAGCTCTTAAACTCACCAATCCTCATCCTGAAAATCTGCACCCTGTAAAATTCTGCCCCCAAGAAACCTTATATAACTTTGTATTTTACTCAGTTCCCTGCTGCTTCTACCTCAAGCAGAGACAACCACCTCCTTATGTCTTTCCCACTCAATCTCTTACCTGAGATTTAGTGTGTCGTGTGACTTTGTGGTATCGCTTGGCTGCAGACTGCCAGGATACTTTTCTCCTCAGAGCTGTAACACTTACAGGTGTCACTAGCCACTTATTGGGTTTTAGTTAATTCTAGATACACTCAATTTGACAACTAAGAATACCCACCATACTATATTAGTATCAAAATGTACTTTCTTTACACTTTCATCTTTGGTTGCCATAGATCAAGTAATTAATTAAGGCAGACATAGCTTCAGTGTGTGTTATTTGATCCATCTCCATAGAAACTAACACATAGATTTTATTTTCCCTCTCAAATAAGTACCAGATAGCACCTTTTCTGAAATTACCAAGCTCTTGACATATCCGAAGAAAAAATATAGCAATATAAATATTATATACAAATTAAAATGTCACTAAACCAGGCTGTTATTTTTGAACATTTTAGCAAAGATTAAGCAATCTTAGAAAAAACCTTATAATATGAGAACAAAATTGTATAATATCAATAAATAACTAATAAATTATTCATCATTGTTAACTGCATACAAGAGAAATTGTACAGCAAGCAGATGCAGAGATCCAATGTTGGTGAGGACTCTCCAGTATCTGATGGCTTGTTTGAGTTCTCTCAGTTGTCTGTTGGTAGCTCTGTGGCAAGTATTGTGAAACTTAATAAACAAGGGACATTGTTGTGAACTGGGCTGGAGGTCTACATCATGCAAAAAAATCTGAAGCACCTGGATCTGTTATGTCAGTGATATTGTCTTAGCCATCCTGGAACTGCTTTAGCATCACCAAAGGGTGCTATGTATTGTCATTGATGTTCCCCATGGCTATGGTGTGAAAGAGGTCTTCTATACCACAGACTGGTCATGACTGTGTCCTTTCATAAATATGGAGAGTATCCCATATTTATGGGTCTGACAAAGGCAAGGATTATGCTGTTAACTACCGGATCCCAGATGGGATCAATAATGAATTCTATAAAGCCATTTTCAAACCAGTCATATCTAAAGTAATGGAGTTGTTCTCTTCTTGTGCAGCAGTCTTACAGTGTGGCTCAGATTCCCTGTCTGGGGATCTATTAGGTTGCTTCAATCTGACCATCAAAGGACATGACAAGTGTTTTGAATGTGTCAACGGTTTCAACTTGCCTATGCTAATGCTGGAAGGAGGTAGCCATACCCTCTGTAATGCTGGTCAGGGCTGGACTTACAAAACATCTGTTGCCTTGGACACAGGGATCCCCAATGAGCTACTGTATAATGACTACTTTGAGAACCTTGACCGGATTTCAAGCTTCACATCAGCCCTTCCAGTATGACTAACTGGAACACTAATGAGTACCTGGTTAAGATCAAGCAGCTGCGCTGAGGACTTGAGAATGCTGCCTCATGCCTCTGGGGCCAAATGCTGGCAATACCTGAGGATGCATCCCAGAGGAGAGTGGTGATGAGGACAAAGAAGACCCTGACAAATGCATAGTCATCTGCTCCTCTGACATACGAACTGCCTGTGCAGAAGATTTCTCTGATTCAGATAAGGAGGGAGAAAGTGGTCCCAAGAATTCATCTAACTTCAAAAAAGCCAAAGAGTCAAAACAGGATGAAAAAGAAAAAGATCCAGAAGAAAAAAAAAATCATAGAAGAAAACTAATGAGAAGCCAGAAGCCAAACAGGTTAAAGAAGTCAAGTTGGCCTGAGCAACATCTGTAGCTCTGACTCCTCTGCAAACTCTTCACTTTTCCTCAATCTCTCATATTTTATGTTTTCTATTCCTCTGTGTATTTATATAAAATATATTAAATATAATGTCCTCAGAAACTAGATAGAAATTAGGGACCAGAGCCCAGGGCAGTGGTTCTGGGAGAACTCTTCCCAAACCAAAGCTACCTTGTCCATCTGCCCCAGGTTTTAGCTGTGAACCAAATAGGGTTTGAGTGGAGTGAAAACTGGAAGACAAAATCCTGATCTGCCAAGTGCCTGCTTAGGAGCTCTGTTAATATGCCCCTAGTAAGTTTTTTAGAAGGGGTGACTGGGCCTTCTGGGACCCTTTTTTCAGGCTTAGTACTGTCAACCATTTTTAGATTGGTTTTGTTTAAACCTTGTCACTGGTCTCAAGCAAACAGTTCTGCCAATAGAGGTTGTTAGCCTAGCTTTATTTTTGGAATATTTTCATTTTGTGAGACTTTTGTAATAAAATAGCACATTTCTATAAAAAAATAAAACTAAAAATCGTTGTATTTCCATTATCACAATATCACACAGAGTAGTTTTAGGACCAAAATTCCATGTTTATTCTTTGTCTCACTCTCCCAATTCCCTGGCGACCACTGGTTTTTACTCTTCATGAAGTGCTGTCTTTCATAGAATGATGTAGCTGAAGTCCAACATACATAGACTCTTAAAATTAGCTTTGCAATGCAGAAATGCACATTATTTTCCTCATCATCTTCTCGTAATCTGAGGGCTTATTTTGCCTCATCAGTACAGAATATTCCATCACATTGGTGTGCTGCGATGCTTATTGACTCACGCACTGAATAAGAAATCATTTCCTTCCACATATATATTACAAAGTGACTGAAAATATGCCAGTTACAGCTTCTGAGTGAACACACATTTTTAGCTGATTGAATAGCTCCCAGGAGTGTTGTCCTTAGACTTTCTGTTTCCATTTTTTTCTCTGTTAGGAACTGCTGAGATGTCTTCTAAGGTGCTGATACCACTTTGATTTTTCTCTCTCAATTTTTTTTTTTTTTTTGTGTGTGTGTGTGTGGCTTTAGACATTTCTCAATATTTGCTGTGTATGGAATTTAAAAGTTATTTCCTTTGTGATTTTTTTTGTCATAAATGAATTTTATCACCTTCTTTTCCTGCTTTTATCAGCATGTGTTTGCTCCCTTAGCCTGGGAAAATGCAGATAATGATCATTGCTTTTTGATTGAATACTAATGCTGAGCATGTGGAGTCAATGCCTAGTGGTTATGTTCTATAATACAATGAACAAATGTTTTTCTACTCTGTTATGTTTGGCTGCCTATTATACCTTTAGAACACTTGTTGAAGCTCATGAGTTAAATTGTTCTATGATTTTCTGCTTTTGTACTATAGTGGTCATCTTTTGGTATCAATGATAAAAAAAGAAGTAATTCCCAACCCTCACAAGATAGTTGCAAAATATTCTGTCCTTGTAAGTTTTCTGAAACAATTGTGAAATATTGAAGTTGTTCATTACAAAAACATATGTAGTAAAATTGAACAACAAAACCATCTCATCTTGAACACTTATTTTATGGATTATTATTAAATTTTTAGAACCAGATATCTAACGGTATTAGAAAGTTTAGATTTTATATGTTGTTTTAGCAAAGTTGAGGTTGGAATATGAAAGCCAATATTTTCACTAAAACCTGAAAATTTACCTGTGTAGAAGCCCAGTCTTTTAATTGTTAGATATTAACTTGAAAAAAACTAAAGCATCTTCTCATAAGAAAACTCGCATCTGAAAGCCTCTAACTAGCAGTGTTTTCAAAGCAAAGACTCATGACCAAACCTTTGGCAGAGTACAGGGAATCATAAGAAAGAAGGGGAGTTACTCTGATGGGGAAAGGATAGGAGCTCCACGAAGACCAAATATATCTGGGCACAGGGTCTTTTCTGAAACTGACATTCAACCAAGGACCATGTATGGATATAACCTAGAACCTCCGCTCAGATGTAGCCTGTGGTAGCTCAGTAACCAATTGGTTTCCCAAAGTGAGGGGAACAAGGACTATTTCTAACAGGAACTCAATGAAGATACCTGATAAAACAGGATCAGATTAATGGGGGGAGGTCCCCCCTAACAGTGGACTTGGAAAGGGGCACAGTGGTGATGAGGGAGGGAGGGAGGGACTGGGAGGGAATGAGGGTTCAGGGCATGGCTGGGATACAGAATTAATAAAATGTAACTGATAAAAATAAAAAAATTTAAAAAAATTTAAAAAAAAGAAAACTCATAGTTTGTATATTTGCTTTCCTTGAACTAGTGATTAATTCCAAATAAGTATTTGTTAACGTGTGTTTGAAGACTATAAAACAAAACAAAACAAAACAAAAAGGTAGTCAGCATCAATGTAACCATTTCATTAATATAAAATCAATATAATTTGTATAAAATAAAAATGACTTTCTTGTAAAAATAAAACTTGATCATATGTCTTATTTTATTGTACATGTATGTACTTGTGTGTATTCAAAAATTCAAAAAGCCATTCTACAAAACAACAAGACCTGTGAGATGAACAGCTAAGATTCAGAGACCCTTGAGGGTGGCAATGAAAAAACCCTGAGTCGACCCCAGGAGAGAGGTCACAGGTAAAGACCAATGTCAAACTGCATCAAATCTCACACTTGAAATAATATTTTCCTTTAATTCTTTTCAGGACTCCTAGGTGAGTAACAAGGACGCCTGCTATACGTCTAGATTATTTTTTCTTTGTTTTGTTTTTCTTAGGGACACGCTATCCTGTAGCCAAGGTTGGTCTCAAACTTGCAACATGCTGAGAGAGACCTTGAACTCTTGTTTTTCTTACCTCTACCTGCATACCTTCAGAAGTACACTACGACATTTGTCCAGACAATTAAAAAAATAGCCTTTATTTCTTAGGACAAGCTGTTTTTTTTGTTTTTGTTTTTTGTTTTTTGTTTTTTCTTCACAGCAAGATGACTCACTTGGTAAAAACACTTGCCACCAAAATTGATGAGTTCTGTTCAATACCTGAGACCATCATATTAGGAGGAGATAACTGACTCTAGTAACTTGTCCTGTGACCTCCTCACATTTCTTGTGGGATGAATGTTCCCACATACAAGCATATAACCACATGTAGACCACATGCATACATTTTTAAATGCAATTAAAAACATGTTTTAAAAGATATGGCAGAGGGTATGTGAAAGAATAAGATGGCTGCCCAGAGCAATGTGTGTTACTCTGAAGATCTTGGAGCTGACCACTGAAACAGGAAACCCACATGTTTGGATTTTTACACTATGTGCAATCTGTTGTTAGAAATGTTTTTATGGAGCAAGTTTTCAAATTATGACTTTAAATTGCCACAATAAGAATGGCAAGCAATGCTGTTCATTTCCCCATCAATCAAGATAGTTACTGTCAATATTTTAGAATGTTTTCTCACAATTATCCCATTTCCTCACAGAAAAACATCTTTGCTTTGAATACAAAATAATATATGATTGGCTGTAGATAATTCAAATCATGCATACTATAATTATGAAGAAAATAAAATCACTTGAAATCTCATTACAGAAATAACCGGTATTAAGAAAATTTTTGTGACTATTCAGACATCTGCTCTTTGCATGGGTATGCATGCAGATACCTAGGAATAATTTTAACCAGTTAGTCTACGTACTATGTTATGAATTGACCTCCCATTCCTCTATTAAAACATAACACTTTGAAATACGTCAAGGTTACACCGAAACAGTAATATCTGCTATTAAAATATTAAACCACCTTAGACTTTACTCAGAAAGGAAATTGAGAGCATCTACCAGCATATATATATATACTTTTTGGGTTTCAAAATAGAGGAAAGTAGATAATGCATTTCATATTAAATAATAAATTTTGTAGGTAAGGTATTCAGCTGCAAGATGATGACTCATTTGAACTTGTCAGAAATGGCTTTAGAGTTGTACAAAATGCAGAAATTGAACCATAAGCATGAAACACATATTTGATAGATAGACATACAGGATCATAATTATATTGTTTTCTCTTACTGTGACAAAATATCTCACAGAGAGTGACTTAAGGATGGAACGCAGCACTTTTTGCTTGAAGACTGAAGCCAGTGATACTGGGAAAGGCTGGTGGTGTGAATACCATATGGTTTGCTCATATCATACTGGGTAGAATAGAAAAACAGAGAGGAATGCTGGCATTCAGTTTGCTTTCTCGTTTTTTTGTTTTGTTTTGTTTTGTTTTTCCTGTACTTTGGAACCTTTTTTCAGGTTCACAGTCACCCTTAGTTAATCTTCTCTGAAAACACTGTCACCACACACTCAAAGTTCTTTATCACCAATGCCCTGGGCATTTCTTTTATTTGTTTCTCTACTTCTTTGGTGCTCAAGGACAATTTCATTGTAATTTGAAAGAAAAACCTGAAGGCACAAGCAATAAATCTCAGCAAAGATGTGGAGAATGAAGAGAAAATAATGCCCAGTTAATTAGGAATAGAGGTCAGCAAAATCCCCATGACAGACAAGTATCCCACTGTTAACCAGGCATGTGTGTGGGAAGCAGTAGAGTGGTCCAAAGAGTGAGGAACACGGAATAACCCCTTCCATGGAAGGTGTGAGATCAGTCTGGGCTTCCAGTGGCACCCAGAGACTACTCACAGAATCTCACCACCATGTTCTCCCAGAATGCATAGGTTGGTTATACAAGGGCTGCACCATGGTTTCTGTTTCTTCAAGTTTCTCTGTCTCTTTGTAATGCTGTCCCCTAATTTGCCTTTGAAAGGCTTGTCTGTGGAGCCCCTGAGGACAATCTTCTCTATTGATTTAAATAGGATGTATCTGAAACTTTAACTATGTCTACAGAAATTCTTATTTCCTTGTTACTAATATTAAAATGTTATCAAATTTAAGTGAAAATAGTCATTATCAAAATAGTCACTATTCTCATAAAATTCATAAGGGTTGGATTATACATAATTTATAAGCCCCATTACAATTGGCCTGGGGTTCCATTTCACACACACACACACACACACACACACACACACAAAAAGGCATTTGAGATGTTTGAAATACTCAAAAACAAACAAAAAAACCACCCAAACTGAAAATAACAAGTTTACTTATTCTTAAAATTGAGTTTGTCTACTTTTAATCAGTTTGATCTGAATATAAATAACTTAATGAAGAAATGAGGTGTGTCCTGGGTCAACTATTTACACTTCCTTCATAGACAAGAATATAAACATGTGTTAATTTTGTTAAAAATTCAGTAAATAACTGTCTTTTAAACTTTTCCTACTTTATCCTTTTTAAATATCTTAAATAAGTATTAATAATTCCTTATTGGCTAAAAATCTCCATACAGATGCCCGTTTGAATACTTATTCTGACATCTTTCATTTCCTACAAGTTTGAACAAGACCTTTACTCCTCCTTACCAATTCTATTACATGCAATACAGTAAATAATTCTACTAATTCTACGGTCTCTTGAACAGTACTGTTGCAGAGGGCAAATGAGTTCACTGTATAAATTATTTAAAACAGAGCCTCCTCCTTATTAAGTAACATGCAAGTGATTTCAATTATCTTTCAGAGAATTTTAGAACTTTGAACATGCAAGTAAGATTCAAACAATGTAATGCAGGGCTGACAGCATAAATCCTGATATTCAAAAATTGTTCAGATTCGTATAGCTGATTTTCTTTATTTTTTCATCATCATCATTATTATTAAAGACAGCATTTCTCTGTGTAGCCTGGCTGTCCTGGACTCACTTTATGTAGTAGGCTGACTTCAAACTCAAAGATCTGCCTGCCTCTGCCTCCCTAAATGCTACGATTACAGAAGTGTGCCACTCTGCCTGGCTAATACAGCTGATTTTCAATTCCTAAAGAGTTACTTGTGGTAGCTATTCCTAGGAGGCAGTTATAATGGTGACATTTTAAGAGAACATGAAAGGTGCTATACAGTGAGTCTCATTGGCTGTTTTCTTTTTCAATTAATCATGCAATTTAATGAATGACAATTTTTGAAGAATAAACTGATTTATAGCAAAGACTATCCATCTGTTCTTGTTTAGAAGAGACAACTTGTCAATAAACAATTGTAAGTTTGCAGTATACCCTTTCGCAATCCTCTTCCTGGTGATATTCATGCATTACCCCTTGGGCTCTCCTTTGCTTCTTTGGATCTGTAGATTGTAGCATGGCCATTAACTTTATGGTTAATATCCATTTATAAGAGACTATATACCACAGGTGTCTTTCGGGGTTTGGGTTACCTCACTCAGGACAATTTTTTTCTCATGCCATTAATTTGTCTGAAAATTGAACAATGTCTGTTTTTACTTTTAAGTTTATTTATTTACTCACTTTATATGCTCAACACAGCTCCCTCGCTCTCTCCTATTCTCCCACCCTCTCATCACTTCCCCCTTTACCAATTACCTTTCTTATCAAAAGAGGAGAGACCCCTGTATCAACCCACTCTAGTGCATCATATCACACCAGAACTGAGTGCATCCTCTTCCACTTTGACCAGGCAAAGAATCCCAGGTAGGGTACATGTTTCTCCTTTATTTCATCATTTAGAATTATGGATGAGAATTATGACTCATTCCGTAGTTTATGAAGCTTTAAGACATAAGTTTATAAATAGTACTTTAAAAATTTCCAGGGAGGATTTTGCCCATATCTGTGAAGTATATATATATTTTTTATTTTTTTTTAATTATTTTGTTGTGTACTGAGTTCAAGTGTGCTTTTTCTGCTTTTACATGTCATTGTTAACGCCTAGTAAATGTTATAGACATACATTTATAATTACAAACCTGTTATATCTTGAAATTAAAATGTCTTAAAATAATCAAGATATTTTCTTATTCTAAATTCCCAGTTGGCTACTGTGGTAGTTTGAATAGGAAAGCCCTCCCCCCACCCCCAATAGAATCATGTGTGAATGCTTGGTCTATAGGGAATTTCACTATTAGGACCTGTGGTCTTGTTGGAGTAGGTGTGGCTGTGGGGGTGTTCTTTGAGGTCTCAGAGGCTTATGCCCAGGCTCAGTGGACCACAGTCTCTTTCTGTTTCCTGCAGATCAATATAGAACTCTAAGCTCTGACTCTAACACTACACCTGGCTTCATACCACTATGTTTCCTGCATACCATCATGTTTGCCATGATGATAACAGAGTTAACTTTTTTAACTGTAAGTCAGCCACAATTAAAGGTTTTTTGTTATACAAGTTGCTGTGGTCATGATGACCTTCACAGCAAACAGAAACTTTAAGACAGCCAGTTACAAAATACAAAACTATTGAACCCACAAGATTATTACTGGATGCTGTCATGAATTACAGTGTAATCCAAGATACGTAACTCTTCATAGAAGCAGCAAAAAGTGATAGACATGTTTGCTTAGTAAAATCATTAGCATATAAAATTTGGGGGAGATGGCTCGGTGGGTAAAGACACCTGACACACACAACACTGCTGACCTATATTTGAGCCTCTGAATGCAAGTTAGAAGAGAAACTATTCCTAAAAGTGATCTCCTGACACTTAAAAATGTACTATGGCATGTTTGTACTCACACTCCCTCATGCCCATATAAATAATTAATAAAAATAAAATTTAATATTATTATATGAAATAGCCCATTGTTCTCTGTCACTGAGAAACCACAAGGTTCTCTTTCCTACGCAATCAAGGTTTACTTTGTGGCTTCATGTCATATTGTTTGTATGGCCACTACATTTATAGTCAAATTTTAGAATGGGGGAAAACTTTGCCACCTGTGTTTACCCGAAGACCTCCTTAGAATTAGCCAAATGTAAGTCATTGAATATTACATCTGCATTGTTCACATTTAGACATCTGGCTTCTGCCTTCTTTGATGCTGCTCTTTACTCTCAAATTAGCCATTAAATTGCTTCGTTCTAGGAAAACATTGTAAACAGAGGCATTATCAGTACTTTCTGTTCTAGGTGAATACTCTGAATTCTTCATATTTAATAAATGTTAACAACCCATTGATTTTTTAACTATCAATTATTATTTTCTATCAAAATTACTGTAGCTACCAAGAACAAAACTTATATATTCTTTTAAGCAGGCAATAAATCTTTACTGGCTAAAAACAAAGCACTTTGCTAAGAGTTATGTACTTCATTCAAACTCTGATACCAAAGAGAAATAATATATGTTTTCCAAGCTTTGAAGAGGTGACTCAGTAAAACTATCACTGACAAAACTGCAGATTTATCATTCATAAAAATTTCCCAATTGTGTGTCCAGTTTACAAAATATGCATACAGGGAGGGAGTATGTCTCAGGGGTAGAGCATTCAACTGCAAGGAATGCATATATGTAGATATATATGTATTTAAACATTTTAAATGAATGTTTAATAGAAAATGTTTACAAGTAATGAGTTTATGACTCATTTCAGGCAAAAGAGTTGAAGGTTAAATTGCTGTAGCAATCGGTGGTGTACTTAAGAGGGAAGATAAAGAGTAAGGCTACTTCCTAGAAGCACTTCTGTTAACACCACCACTTTAAGTGACCAAGTATACTAACCCTCCCCAGCTGTGGCTCACGATAATCACATGCCTACACACTACACCCTGCTTTCAGATGTGGCACTCCTTGACATCTCCTCAGTCATTCAATCAAGTTGCCTTTTCAAAAACAAACTTTGCAATTATGCCTTCTAAAGTTGACTTCTAGATCTCTTAGTCTGTATTTCACGGAACAGTGCTTTCTGGATTTGACACCCTAAAGTTCCATTTTCCAACTATTTTTAACCAGGAAATTTTCAGTCAAAAGTGTCTGTCCCTCACTATTTTCTGCAATGAGTTTGTTTATCTTTCCTCAGTAGAATCCACTCTTCTTACATAACATTTGATTTATTGGTAGAGTGTTGAAGTCTACGAAAGTATAAATTTTGCTCATCCCTATTGTTCTTGTCTCCAATTTCCAAAGTTTCCTAAAATCTACTCTTCAACCATTTTTTATTTCTCCTGTTCATTTTTCTCTGCTTTAACAAATGCATTTCTATTTTAATTTTTAGATTACTAAGCATAAAACAACAATACAATTCATCAATAAAAATACAAATTGTACAAGGTTGGCAGTCTGAACCTATGTAAAGTTAGAAGAAGAGATCCAACTCCACAAATGTGTGGGATTTCACACATGCCAATACATTCATAAGAAATGCACACACATGTAAATAATAAAATTAAAAGTAAAAAGTAAATTATTATTTATTAGAAAATATTTCAGAAAAAATTGACAAATGCTCATTTTGAAAAACAGTGATAGATGCAGAAAAAGAAAAGTCATCAATCACATTAATTAGAACTGTTAATTTTGTGATCTTTATTTATAAAGCATGTCAGTCATAAAAAACTTAATTTATTGTCTGTAAGCTGTTTTTCCCCAATTGGGGAGTTTTGACATTTATTTTCCCTTCTTAATGTCTAAGTAATCATACAAAAATGGACATTTTTGTAAGAAGTACACAAGGAGTTTTTAAGTTGCTTATTCTGGTAATTTCTGCTTGTTTGTTAGTGTGTTTTGCCTATTGTTATTCAGTGAGATTATTGGCAGGGCATGTCTATAGATACACCACATGACTTCTGGTTGTCTATAAGTTCTTTTGTATTCTCCCCATTTTCAGTTAACATTTTTGTTTACTTTTTGCTTTACTTGAGACTTTGATTGTATTTTTACATAATTTTACAAGTCCCTTTAATATTTATTTCATTGCTTATTTCCTGATGTCATTGGCATTTATTCTAAAGTATTTTCATTTGGAACTTATTTAAAAATTAAAGATTTAAGTTATCATAAAAATTAATGGTTTTGTTAGAGAATTTTCAGAGATATATGCAATTTTACTCTGTCTTAATTTGTTGCCTTCTTCTGTTGTCCTTCCCCATAGTACTTTCCTGTACTTTGTTGGGTCCTTTCTACCCCATATATGCATCACTTCTATTTTCTTGATGTATGTATTACTATTCTATCACATTCTCTTTTACCACCAGCACTGAAAATCTTCCCTCCCTCTCATGATATACTTTCTAGTAATATGACCTACACACATGCACAAAAACAACATGCACACCTACTGGGTCTTTTTAAAGCAAATCTTTTCATTATTTTACAGTAAATATTTTAATTCATCATTATATTTCTTTAGCCTATTAATTTGACTTCTTTTTTCATTTATTTATTAAATTTTTTACAGCTTGATCCCAGACCCTCCCTCCCCTCTTCCCAGTCCTGAGCTCACATTATTCCCAACCCCCTTTTCACACCTCTTCTCAGAGAAGGGAAGGCCCCAAAGGGCACCAACCCACCCTGGCACTTCAAATTGCAGCAGGACTAAGGACATCCTCTCCCACTGAGGACTGACAAGGCAGCTCCCTAGGAAAAAAGTATCCAGAGTCAGGCAACACAGTCAGAGACAGCCTCTACTCCATTGATAGCAGGCTCATATGTTGACCAAAATGCACATCTGCTACATATGTGTAGGGGGTCTAGGTTCATCACTCACATGCTGTTTGGTTGGTGGTTCAGTCTCTCTGAGTCCCCATGTGTTAGTTTACTCCGTAGGTCCTCTGGTGGTGTCCTTGACCCCTCCAGCTCCCTCAATCCTTCCTCCTACTCTTCCACAGAACTCCCTGATCTTGGCTTATTGTTTGGCTGTGGGTCTCTGGATCTGTTTCCGGTAGCTGCTGAGTGAAGCCTCTCAGAAGACAATTATGCTAGGCTCTTATCTGTGAGCATAGCTGAGTATCATTAATAGTGACAGGGGAAAGCTCTCTCCCATGGGGTAGGTCTACAGTTGGGCCAGTCATTGGTTGGCCATTCCCTCAATCTCCACTCCTTTTTTAATACTACTCTTCTTGTAGACAAGACAAATTTTGGGTCAAAGGTTTTATGGGTTGGTTGGTGTTCCCACTCCTCCACTGGAAGTCCCACCTGGCTATAGAAGGTGGCAACTTCAGGCTCCTTAACCCCTACTTCTAGAAATCTCAGCTAGGGTAACCCCATAGACTCCCAAAAATCTTCTTTGTCTCATATATGCTCTCACACTAATTTCCAATCTCTTTCTTGTGCCCTTCCCCCAAATCTCATACCTGGCCCCACCCTTATTACTTTCCCTACCCCACCCTCCCATCCAGTTTCCTCTATCTATCAATTTCAGGTGTCTATTTTATTTCCTATTCTGAGTGAGATTCAAGCATCTTCCCTTGGGCCTTCCTTGACTTCTTTGGATCTGTCTATTGTAACGTGGTAATCCTGTACTTTATGACTAATAACCACTTATAAGAAGTATATAGCATGAGTGTCTTTCTGGGTCTGGGTTTCCTCATTCGAAACAATTTTTTTTTAGTTCCATCCATTGTTCTGCAAATTATATGATGTTTTTGTTTTTAATAGCTGAGTAGTATTTCGTTATGTAAATGACAACTTTTTTAATGAATTCTTCAGTCAAGGGACATCTAGGTGGTTTCCAGTTTCTAGTTATTACAAATAAAGCTTCTATGATCATAGTTGAGCAAGAGTACTTGTGATATGGTGGAACATCTTTTAGGCATATGCCTAGGAGTGGTATAGCTGAGTCTTGAGGTAGATCTTTTTCCAAATTTCTTAGTATCCTCCAGTTTCATTTCCACAGTGATGAGACAAAATTTTTGAGTCTCAGAATATGCTTTTTTTTCTTTTCAGCTGTAGTGGTTAGAGTTTCTTTTACTGTGATTTAAAAAATGACAAAACACAAGTTGGGGAGGAAGGGTTTATTTTAGCTTATGGTTTCACAGTGTAGTCCACCACTGAAATAAAGTCAGAACAGGAACTAGAGAAAGTAGAGGAACAGGATAGGAACCTAGAGGCAGGAACTTGTGCAGAGACCGTGAAGGAATGCTGCTTACTGACTTGGTCTCTTTGGCTTGCTCAGTCTGATTTCTTATGCCATTCTGGACTCTCTATCCTGGGACATCACTGCCTACGATGAACTGGGCCTTCCCACGTCAATCACCAAGTAAGAAAATGCACTGAAGACATATCTTCAGGCAAATCATATGGAGGCTTTTATGAACCTAGAATTCTCTTTACAAATGACTCTAGCTTATGTCAAGTTGACATAAACTTGGCTAGCATATCTACCTTGAGAAGTTTCTGACATTGTTTCTATAACTAGGATCAGCAGGAAGGAAAAGAAGACATCCCTATCAGTGGACTTGGGGAGGGGCATGAGTGGAGAAGGGAAAGAAGGGAAGGAATTGGGAAGGGAGAACGGAGGGAGCTACAGAGTGGATACAAAGTGAATAAAGTATAATTAATAAAAAATTAAAAAAAATAAAAAAATATTCAGGGTTGCACTTTTTATTCTATAGTTTAGGGACTCCAATTACAAGAATGGCTTCATTTTGTTATTATATTATTCCACAGGTTACTGAGGTCCCATTTCCTGCCAGTTTTCTTATCCTGTTCCTCTTCTCTGTAGGTTTTTGGATGATCTCTACTGATATGTCTTCACTTCAGTGGCTTTTTATTGTTTATCCTGTTCCTCTTCTCTTAGATTGTTGGATGGTCTCGACTGATATGTCTTCATTTCAGTGGCTCGTTATTGTTTCACATCAATTTCATTATTAAAATCACCCAATGAAATTTTGCTTTATTATATTATTTAATATTTGGTCATGAAATTTCATTTTGTTCTTTGAATTTTGCTTTTTAATTAATTTGTTTATATTCATGTATTGTGTATATATACTATGTAAGTATATTCTATGTGTGGCTGGGGCTAAAATCAATCACTTGCCATTCACCTTGGTTTTTGAGACAGGATGTCAGAACTGAAACTAGGCACAGCAGGAGTGTTAAGATGTCTGTACAGAAGACTTCAAGGATCTACCTGTCTTCACCTCTCCAGTATTGATATTACATTTTATGCCACTATGCCCAATTATTGAAATGGGTTCTGGGGATCAATGTTATGCCTCCATCTTTGTATGCCTATCATTTTACTAACTGAGCTGTTATCTTAACCACTTATTTTATTTTTGAAATCTTTTGGTGAGTTAATATATTTAATAGGTATAATAGCAGAGCTTCTAGTTCTTCTTTGAACATGTTTCTAATAGCAAATTTTTCAGACATATCTGATTTTATATTATTAGTTTATCAAATACCTTTTCCTATAAGAGCATAAGCATAAGCTTTGGTTATTAAATTAAGGACTTTTAATTACTTGTGCCTTTTATGGCATTCATGCTTTTGTTTAAGAATTATGAAAGATGTTATTTAGTTCATCTTGGCAATCCACTCATGATTAGGTCATGTCAGCATGCCTACTATGAATCAAGGCTGCAATGTCAATTTAGTTTTCAAACCATTCATAGATATATTTTTAAATTAGTCTTAAATGTGTTTTACCTAGCAGTCAGTCTGTGACCTCAAGATGAAATGTGAATTTGCTAAAGGCTTTGACATGTTTATTGTGATAAAATCCATAGATATGAGCTTTGTGGTACAGCTCAATCTAATGAATGTAATACTCTAGATTTTCTGAGCTCCTTTTCTTTGTAATCTCTAATTACACAGATTTCCCTGAGGCTAACTCTGTTGCCTTTTCAAGGATGCAAACTTAACAGTGTTTGGTGGCAGGAAAAAATGATGAGGCAAAAAAATGTGGGGAGAAAATTGAAGGCAAGCTCTTGGAACTTAATCTCAGTTTAAACAAAGGTTTCTCTTTTCGTGGTGGTTGGATTCTTTGGTTTGTTTGTTTTTGTGTCTTGTTTTGTTAATTTGTTCTTGTTTGATGCTCCCAAACATAAGATTCTTGAAGCTATTAGAGGAAGGGACAGGACAAAATTTAAGAAAAAAAATTAAAGAAGAAAAAAAATGAAAGAGGAAGAAATGAAGGAAGGAAGAAGGGAAGAAGAAGGGAGGGAGTAAGTGAGAAAGGGAAGGGAAGGAGTACTAAGGAAGAAAGGCAAAAGAAAAAAATAAGGAAAAGGAAGACTCTGTTAATCCTACTAATCCATGAGCATGGGAGACCTTTTAGTCTTCTGATATCTTCTTCAGTTTTTTTCTTCAGAGACTTGAAGCTTATTTCATACAAGGCTTTTAATTGCTAGGTTAGAGTTACACCAAGATAACATATATGTATACAAAATTATATATATATATATATATAAATATATAAATAATATATATATAAATATATATAAATATATATATTTATTATATATAGTATATATAATATATATATCATATATATAATATATATTATATATATATATCATATATATATGAGTTAATTTTGTATCCAGCCACTTTGCAGTGGAATAGAGGGAACAGAGGGGAGCCTATTATAGAGGTTCTCTGAATGACTCTGGGAATCAAAACAGATGATGAGACTCACAGCCAAACTCTGGGCAGCACACAGGGAGTCTATGGAAAAGGGGAGGATAGAAGGATGTGGAGGGGACAATATCCCCCAAAGGAGACCAACAATGTCAACAAATCTGGCGCCAGGGGTCTCTGATGAGACTGATGCACCAACCGTGCATGGAGAAGACTTAGACCCCCTGCTCATATGCAGCCCATGGCAGTTTAGTCTTCATGTGAGTTTCCTAGTAAGGGGAACAGGGCCTGTCTCTGACATGGTCTTCTCTTTGATCACTTTCTCCTGGTAGGGTGGCCTTGCCAGGCCCTAGAGAAAGAGGACCCAGGCAGTCCTGGTAAGACTTGATAGGCTGGGATCAGAAGATAGGGAAGGAGGATGCTCCCTTTCATTGGATTACAAAAGGGTGATAGGGGGAAGTGGGAGGGAGGGTGGGACCTGGAGGAGATGATGGAGGGGGCTACAATTGGGATATAAAGTGAATGAATTGTAAAAAAAAAAAATAACATTAAAAGATTAACTGTCATACAGGTAAATATGATGAAAAAAAGAAAAAAGAAAAAGAAAGAGAGGAAACAAACTAGGTTATTGCCCCTTTCTCTCTCTCCTTGGTTATAAACTTTCTTTCCAGGAACTCAGTGAAAGCCAAGAAGCTCTGCATTGTGCTTTCTCTATCTGTCCGTCTGCAGTCACTCTGGATTCTTGATTTCAAACTACAATGGGTAAAGACTATTAGAAAAAATGACAGTAAACTCAGTTTGATGGTGTTTCAAAACTTGCATTCGTTTTATCTGTCTGCTGTTATTTATTCGACAAAGTCTTTGTATTTCTGTGCCTTGCATTCTGTCAGTGATGTGACAGAGTGAAGTGCACTGATATATTGGATTGGATGATGGAACTTTATTCATGTTTTTTTTTTTTTTGGAATTTGATGGATGAGAGCTTATCTTTCAAGTTTTGACTCCTAGGTCAGCCCCTCGAAAATGACTTTGTGACTATGACTATATGGATACCTCACTTCCATAGTCATCTCTTCACAGCATTTTATCTGCTATCCATCTTTGTTTAGCCTTCCTGTAGTCTTTAATTATTATGCTATCATTTATCTATTTATTAAATGTCAAATTTTTCTCATCAAAATATAAGGTCATCAAAGTGCTATCAGTCAGCAGCTTTATACTAATTCACACTCACACTTAGCACTTATTGCCAACTGTTGTTGCATAATTACTTAGCAAGTCAAGTTTGGTTGAATTGAATAATGGGTGACATCATTTACTTTGCTAACACATTTCATTTAAAACATATTTTCTCTCTGTATGAAGGTACAAGAAGTTGAATAAATGACTATTCGGGAAAGAAATATATGTACCCCTTACCTTTACCTTCTTTTCTATAGAAGTAGATACATAGGTAAGAAAGTATGCTTGATAGAAATCAGAAAATGATTTTAGATAGTTTTAAATAGTATGAATTAAACTTATGACAGTATGGTCAATGTTAACCTACTATACGCTATTTTAAATTCTGATGAGATTATTTTCAAGCATACTGGCAAGTTGATTATGTCCCTTTTTACTGAGATGTACACCACTTAGTGTAGTTTATGGTGCCAGTTTCCCATTGTACTTGCTTCACTGAACTCCCTTTCTCCTAAGAGCAGCATTCTTGCTGTGAGGAGCAATCACTTCGAAATGCTATAATGCAGCATCAGAACCTACTCAACCACCTTAAGTAGAAAAGAATGCTTGTTTCTGTCTATCATATTAATTCATGTTTTGTTTGTTTTGTTTTTCTAGGAGTAAGTTCAAATAAGAAAGTATATAAAGAGCATTATGGGCACAATAGAAGCCCTTCAGGCATGCAGTCTGGAGGCTTAAGTCAGATTGTATATTGATACTTTTGCTTTATAAATGATGAATAATGGTTTGAACAAAAGGAATCTATTACATTTTAGCTTTCAAAATGAAATTTAAACTCTCTGGATCATGGAGCTAGAGTTATGGCTCAGTCTTTAAGAACACTCACAGCTCTTGTTAAGGACCTAGTTATCAGTACTCATAAGGCAGCTCACAGTCTTCTGTAACTGAAGTTCCACAGGATCTGACACCTTCTGACCTCTGTGTGAACCATACACACAATTGCTACAAGAAAAAAAAATCTAAATACATTAAAATAGGGAAGCAAAGTTTAAAAGAAAATGGAAGTATAAAGTCTCTGGACCGTTATACAAGAAGCCAGTTTAGCGTAAAGTAAGTGAATTTTTGAAAGGGAAAATTAGGAGAGAAGCTAAAATGGTAGAGAAATATGTATTCTCAAGCAACACTTCTATTAATATGATTACATGATGCTTCTTGGGAACATACCAAATAAACACTTTATTACGCGAGAGAAAGCCCTGCACCTCACCTGGACAGCACAGTAGAGCTCACTCTGATGGTGGGGGCAAGGGGAAAGCTGGCCTCAGGGTATGAGTATGCATGAGCTGGGCCCATCCCTTGCTGGCTGCAGCACTGGATGGGCCTGCAGGGAAATAACAAGAACACTCTTCCCTGTGGTGTGGGAGCAGGAAGCTGACCACTTTAGATACCTCCCAGGCACAGACTTTGAATTGGCGCAACCCATCAACGAACTACTGGAGTGCACAAAGCAGATGGTCCTTCAGATCCAAAGCTGCAGGATCTCCATGACGCAGGCAACAACTCCTCACAGACAGGAGTCTCAGTGAGGTTCCAGTATTGAAAGTGTAGCAGAAACGTGAGGCCTTGACCCAGCCCAGTGACTCACTGCAATGAATATTTCCAGGCAAAGCCCTGTGGACAAAAGTGTATGCTGTGAGACACAATGTGGTACTCTACAGCTTTCACAGTGAGATTCTTTTTCCTTTGTTGTGTGTGTGGGCAGGAAGGTTTCAAGGTGGAGGGCAGGCATGAGGGAAGATGAAAATGAGTAGGATTGGGCTGAATGGTGTGACATTCACAAAGAACCAATACGAAGTTAAAAAAGTCAAATATTACATATATATATTACATATATATATATACATATATCCACTGAACAACTTAATAACAATAAAAATGGTTATGAATTTGAAATAAAGCAAGGAGGTATATATGGGAGGAAAGAAAGGGAAGAACAAAATGATATAATAGTATGATAATCTCAAAATAAACCAGCTTTTTCTAAGTTGTCCCTATATAATGTGGACACATTCTTCTTAATCACATCAGTTTATGGTTGCCTGCTCACTTCCTTCCCTAGTTCTCTGGCTTTAGGATTTTTTTTTCTCCTTAGAAGGTGAAACCTAAAGGCTGTGGATGTTTTCCTTCTCCTACAGGAAGTTTCCTTCGATTCAGGCTTAGTATTCATGAAGAAATCCATGGAGGATACTGCCCACGTCTCTAGACTCAGGTCTTTCTTGGCAACAACTGCCCTGGTTTCTGTTCCCCAGGAGAGCTAACTGGAATCACCAAGAGTCAGTAAACTCTAGTGGAAAAAGGCTGCCGTGAGTTCATTCCTAAGGCTGGTTAAGAAATTAAGTTCTTTTAATTCTGTAGCTTTCATAGTTCTCTTAAGCCTTTAGAAATATGGCCGCACAATTCCTCTGGCATTTTTTTTGGGTGCGGGGGGGGGGAGTCTTAAACAACTAGTTTCCCTAAAGTTTAATGGTATTACAGCCTGGCTGGAGGTGGGTATTGGAGTTCGCTTGCAATGATGCAGAAAATTAATGTTATTTGGTAAAAACTGAACGATCATCTTCTTTATTTGACAATAGCAACAGGCAGGTTGACAAGTAACGTGTATGTGCAAATATGTGTTTCTACAATTAAATTTGAAGCTCACCAATTGGTTTCGGCAAAATAACATCATTTGCTAAATTTAAAAAAGAGCCTTACTTTTTCAGTAAGCATAGTTCATAAAATATAACTGCAACTTGTTCTAAAATAATGTAGAATAAGCATCACTGCACATATAACAGAAGAAATAGTGGCACTAATAATGCTTCTAGCATGCTATCTATTATTGTACGAATATTTATTTATAAGATGTTATTTTCTCATTTTCATGATTTTTGTAGAGAATGGATTTATGCATTAAAATTATTGGTATATATTATTTTATCATTGAGCACGATGAGCTATATAAGAAAAAGACTATAAGTTATTAATTTCCCCTTCTGCAGTTCTTCTATTGTAGCATCCAGCAAATAACTGAAGTGATTGCATTCAAGATAGCAACTAAAGGAACAATATCTGTTTTCCTAAATTATTTATTTGGTTAATATATATATATATATATATATATATATATATATATATATATATAGCTATAAAATCTTTCTGTTCTCTGTTTTCCATGCTACTAAAATAGTTACATTTGGTTAAAAAAAGAAAGGAATGAGTGATTTAATGAAAGTATAAAATAAAATTTATTGTAGTGAAGTTAAATGAGTTGTATATAGAACATTAAACATTTTCTGTTTATTTATTAAACATGTCCTGAGCCAGTGTTCTCTACAGTGTATACCAAGATACAAGGTTACCAGTATGTGAGAGGTGTGTTCCTGTGCTCCCAAGAAGTAAAGATAACAGAAGTAAAGATAACAATTCCCCAAAGAAACTTCCTACATCATCAGTCCCTGTAAAGGTGGGGATAGAATTTAACTAACATAGGGCAGGAAAAAAAAATGTTTTTAAGAATTCATGCTTCAAAGCTACCTGCAGAGAAAATAAATAACTTTCACAAGTATAAATACATTAATTATCTAATTTGAAATTAATTTAGGGAGGACAGTCAAGCATATCAAAATGTTCTGCTTTCTGATTCAGTGTTGAACCATCCTTGTTAGGTGTTCTAAATAATATCAACTGCCATTTTGAAGGGTTTTTCTACATTATTTGCCAGGCAACACTTTATTTGCATTTTTAAAACTATCAAACATTTCAAATTAGTTCAACTGGTTTATAAAATATATCTAGTTCTTATATAAAGTAAGACTAGATTTGTTTTAGCATAAATGGTGAAGTTGAAAATAACTACTACTTAGCAATTAGCCTTTCCCATACTCTTTTTTTTTTTTTTACCTTATGGAATGATTTGAATGAAAACAGCCCCCATAGGCTCATAGGGTGAGGCACTATTAAGAGGGGTGGCCTTATTGGAATAGGTGTGGGCTTGTTGGAGAAAGTGTGTCACTTCTGAACTGGAAGCCATAGAGGATTGGAAGAGGACAATGGAGGCTGCTACGGCTGTGATACCAAGTGAATAAATTGTAATATATATATATATATATATAAAAAATATATATGTATATATATATTATATATATATATATATGGTGTCTCATCACAGGAATAAACTCTAAGTAACAGAACTTCAGGTCACAATTAATAAACATTTCTTTAGGAAACTCTTACCTTATTCTGTTTTTCATATTAGGAGAGAGATCACACCTTACACATGGAGTTATTGGTAAAAAATAGTACTAATTGCTTTCTTAATGCTCTTTACCTACATTGATCCATGCATGATCCTGAGGTCAGAGACTCTTCCTGCTTGGCTCATCATCTTCTCCCAAGTGGCTCATTCAATCTCTGATGTGTGAAAGTATTTTTAGATACTGAAACTAATAAAGATTATGGTTTATAGCAGAGGACTCCTTTCGTTCAAAACATTTTATGCAAGCATCTTCATGTGCAAAGCTCTTGAGGTTTTCCATGTAAGACTAAAACAATGTTATCTTTCTAGATTTTACAGTCAGCAACATTGTGCAGAATTGAAAGAATGCAAATTAACTTTCAACTAATTTTGTCTAGCCACATAGCACATATGTTTATTTACAAAATCACTCTACGCTCCAGCTTTGCTTTTCCTTTCTTCAGGTCTGAAATAAACATATATAATGATAAAATAGGCATTGTCAGCTTGCTATGCTGTTTATGCTTATGCCAAGTTGCTTAAGTGCAGCAATAGAGTAATTCATTTCTTGATATACTTAGTCAACCCTGTCAACTTATACATAAATAAATAAATGTGAGTTTCTTTGCTGACAGTATTTTTCTCCTAAGTATTGCTTAGTATAATGGTAAAACCCTTTGCTGTTACAAACAAGTGAAAACCATTTTTTTTAACAACACTACCCAATCTAGAAAAAGACAGGCTGAATTTCCCGCTAAAATAATGCCTACAATAAGAAAAGGGCCATTGCTCTCCCCAAAGAGACCAACACTATCCTTTAAATTTTTTGTATTTACTTACCTGCTTCTTGAGTTGTGGTGAAGCATGTACTTCCCACAGAATGTGTAAAGACAGGAGTCAGTTTCTTCCTGTCATGTGATTTTCATGATTCAACTCAAGTTACCAGGTTTGAGGACAAGCATCCAAAACTGCTGAGAAATGCCTGAAGCTACTTTGCTGGTTTTTGGACAATATTATTTCAGTTAAACGCAGTTTTCATATACTATACTTGTGTGTCAAAAATTTCCTCTTAAGAAACTAATAACCCTATGTTGAAGATGCTATCTTTTCTCCATTGTATTGTTTTGGCATCTTTGTCAAAAATCAGGGGTCCATTAGAGTGTGGGTTTATTTCTGGGTCTTCTATTCGATTCCATTGATCCACCATTCTGTTTCTATGCCAATACCATGCAGTTTTTATTACTGTTGCTCTATAGTACAGCTTAAAATCAGGGATGGAGATACCTCCAGAAGATCTTCTATTGTAGAGGATTGTTTTAGCAATTCTGGGTTTCTTGTTATTCCATACAAAGTTGAGAATTTTTCTTTCCAGGTCTCTAAAGAATTGTGTTGGTAATTTGATGGGTTTGCATTGAATCTATAGATTGCCTTTGGTAAAATGGTCATTTTTACCATGTTAATCCTGCCAAGCCATGAGCATGGGAGATCTTTCCATCTTCTGGTATCTTCTGATTCTTTCTTCAGAGACTTGGACTTTTTTTCATACAGGTCTTTAACTTTTGGTTAGGGTCACACCAAGGTACTTTATGTCTTTTGTGGCTATTATAATGAGTGTTGTTTCCCTAATTTTTTCTCAACCCTCTTGTTTTTTGTATACAGGAGGGTTACTGATTTTTTTGAGTTAATTTTGTATCCGGCCACTTTGCTGAAGGTGTTAATCAGCTGTAGGAGTTCCCTGGTAGAGTTTTGGGGGTCACTCATGTATACTATCACATCATCTGCAAATAGTGATACTTAGACTTCTTCCTTTCCAATTTCTATCCCCTTGATCTTCTTCAATTGTCTTTTTGCTCTAGCCAGGACTTCCAGAACTGTTGAGGAGATATGGAGAGCGTGGACAGCCTTGCTTGTCCCTGATTTTCCTGGGATTGCTTTATGTTTAGTTTGATGTTGGCTACAGGCTTGCTGTATATTGCCTTTACTATGTTTAGATATGTGCCTTATATCAATGATCTCTCCAATACTTTAAACATGAATGGATGTTGGATTTTGTCAAATGCTTTTTCAGCATTTAAGGAGATTATCATGCAGATTTTTTCTTTCAGTTTGTTAATATGGTAGATCACATTGATATATTTCTGTATATTGAATAACCCCTGCATACTTGGGATGAAGTCTACTTGGTCATAGTGGATGATATCTTTGTCTAACTGGATGTCTGCATGCAGAAAAATGCAAATAGATCCATACATATCACCCTGCACAAAACTAAACTCCAAGTGGATCAAAGACCTCAAAATAAAACCAGACATATTAAATCCATTAGAAGAAAAAGCAGTGAAGAGCCTTGAACTCATTGGTACAGGAGACAACTTCCTAAACAGCACACGAACAGCATAGGCTCTAAGAGCAACAACCAATAAATGGGACCTCATGAAACTGAAAAGCCTCTGTAAAACAAAGGACACTGTCATCAAAACAAAATGAATGTCTACAGATTGGGAAAGAATCTTCACCAATCCTCTATCTGACAGAAGGCTAATGTCCAAGATATATAAATAACTAAAGAAGTTGAAAAGCAACAAATCAAGTAATGCAATTAAAAAAATGGGGTACAGAGCAAAATAGAGAATTCTCAACAGAGGAATATTGAATGGCAGAGAAACAATTAAAGAAATGTTCAACATCATTAGCCATCAGGGAAATGCAAATCAGAATTTGAGATTTCACCTTACACCCATCAGAATGGCCAAGATAAAAAACTCAAGTGGCAACACATGCTGGAGAGGTTGTGGAGAAAGGGGAACCCTCCTCCACTGCTGTTGAGAATGTAAACTTGTACAACCACTCTGGAAAGCAATGTGGCGCTTTCTCAGACAACTAGGAATAGCACTTCCTCAAGACCCAGCCATACCACTCCTAGGCATATATCCAAATGAGGATCAAGTACACAATAAGGACATTTGCTCAACCATGTTTGTAGCAGCTTTATTTGTAATAGCCAGAAGTTGGAAACAACCCAGATGCCCCTCAACTCACGAATGGATACAGAAATTGTGGTACATCTACAAGATGGAATATTACTCAGCAATAAAAAAAAAAACAAACAAACAAGGAAATCATGAAATTTAGAGGTAAATGGTGAGATCTGGAAAGGATCATCCTGAGTGAGCTGTCCCAGAAGCAGAAAGACACACATGGTATATACTCACTCATATAGACATATAATATAGGATAAACTTACTAAAATCTGTACACCTAAAGAAACTAACTAAGAGGGAGGACTCTGGCTGAAATGCTCAATCCCCATCCAGAAATACACAGCTCTTAGAATTCATATAATGAAAATACTAGTAATAAAAATAACTGCCTTTTTCTTTTCTCTTGCAGTTATAAGATATAGTTATAAAGGCAAGCTATAGAAGAAGGGATTTATTTGGGCTTACAATTTCAGAATGTTAAAGTCCATGACAATCATGGCAGGGAGCATGGCATCAGGCAGGGAGGTATAGCACTGAAGCAGTAGAGAGCACCTCATGCCAAATCTTCTCTATCAAGACCACACCTCCAAAATCTTCACAAACAGTTTCATCAACTAGGGATCAATCATTCAAACATATGAGCCTCAGGGAGCCATTTTTTTTAACAGTAATAAAATAATAACTTTTTATTATGTGTTCCTTCCAAAATTTTTTCTTTTTTACATTAATTAATTAACTTATTTATTTTTAATCTGAACACATAGATTTTATTAAACAAAGAGTCAAAAGAGCACAGTACTTTAAATCCTTGCAAAATTCTCTAAGTGAAATGACAGTAAGGAGGAAAGACTGGAAATAAAAAGTACAAAGAGGTATGGAGGAGATCCCCCTTTTATTTATTTCATTTGTTTCTGTTAAAGTCATAAAATGGTTACTAAGTGTAGCTAGTTATAGGTAATTGCTTAAAAGACAGAGAGCCCTTGCTTCCATCTTGATCAGTATTAGGAAGAATGACAATAATATTTAAAATCTTAGGAGCAGAAGATTTAATTATTCGAGGAATCTAGAGGGTATTAGAGGATTTCCAGCTGGAGAAGGAATTCTAGAAGAAAAAAAAGTAAGAAAAATGTCTTTAATTAAGGTTTTCCATTCATAAATTGAAAATAACCACTATTTTTCAAGGACCCTTTTTCCCCTCATCTACTTCTGTTCTTCCCCTAATTTTTCTCAAATTATTGACTTTCTCTTTTAAAATTATTACTGTTACGATAGATGTACATATACATACATACTCAGGGACCTGCAGAATCACCGAATTATTATTGCTTATATGTACAAATGTTGGAAAGCTGACCACTTGAGATTGTATAATCTCAAGTCCCTGGATAAGACTGATTATCTTTTTTTTCTTAAAACAGTAATAAAAATCATAACTTTTTATTAAGAGTGCCCTTTAGTATTTTTCTTTTTTAATTAATCTATTTTTTAATAATTACAATTTATTCATATTGTATCCCAGCTGTAGCAACCTTCCTCCTCTCCTCCCAATACCATCCTTCCTTACTCTTCTCCTTCCATGATCTTCTCCCATTCTTATTCAAACCACCATATTACCTAATGAATATTATGTTACATGGACTACTGTAGACATTTTGTAAGCCTTGTATCCTTAAACTGCCATCAGAAAATAGAATTAGAGAAGTTAGAAACAGACTCAGTACCATAAAATTAGAAATTGCCTGTCATATGATTTGAAATAATCTGCCTTCAGAATGTTTTTAAACTATTGTTCTGAATCCTCATATATGAAATTGAGTGTCCTACATGTATCAAAATAAAGGTAGAGATTTATCATTAATAAAATATAAGAATTTTAACTTTTTAGCTTTAAATTATTTTGCTGAAGAAATTGGCCACAGAATGTCCACAATTAAACAGTTTATAATCTGAATACTGGCAGGGACTATAAAAATAAGTCTTGAAAATTTAATAATTAAAAAAGGCAGTTGAGTCTTCTGGCTCTTTTGTATGCATTTTGAGTATAAACATTCAAAAGATGAACATTGCAAATTCCCAAATTTGTTATTAAGTTTGAGTTATAAAAATGTGTATACATCCTCCTTTTATGTTAATTTGTTAACTGTATTATTTTAGTTTTTTAAGAATCTCCAAACAAATTTAAAATTGGTGATATATGTGCATATTCATATATATATATATATATATATACATACATACATACATACATATATATATATATGTACTTTCAGGAAACAATTCTGTAATATTAATGAAAACAGAAAATATTAATGAAAACACATTTCAGTCTATACATTTGAACAATTTCCTAGTGTAACCTGCATAGCAATCTCTGGGAGCAGTTGTTGTGTTAGTATAGGGTGCAGATATCATTTTAAACATGTATTTTGTGTCTCTGGATCTCATAACCAGGAGGGATTGTTCCTGTCAAGGATGTTTCTGCTAGTTAATTTGAGATGAATTATTTATAGAAGCCTGATACATTTTTATTCCCAGAAAATGCTGTAATGGCTATTCTTAGCATCTCTGAGACTAATAGTTTAAAGAAAAAAGAAAGTAAGAGAAAGCAGACAACATACCATGAGTAATTCTAAATGGATTCAAAGGAGTGCTGTCTGTATTCCCAATAATAGACTCTACACTGTGGTTTCCTTTGCTCACTACTTATAACTCTCTCGCATATGGAGAACATTATGTGAAAACCTAGGAAGCAATAGGTTAGAAAAGCTATTTTGAGCAACATAGGAAGAACATTTCTATCCAAGTCAATGTGCTAGTTCACTACATATTACATAAACCATCCTAGCAAGCAAGAGAAAGTACTGCATTCGGAGCTGTTATCTTGAAATGTGACTTCTTTACGTTTATATCTGTTTATAGAGGTTTTATATGCAGGTTTACATAGAGGTTCATTCAATGGCAAAATCTAAAGAATTTTCATTATCTAAAGCAAACTTATTGTGTAGTTTTATTAAGCTAGGGAATTGGGGTCAGGTAATGTTATAAAAAACTCTGGTCTGCTGAATCTTGCTGAAATGTTAGAGGAGTTGGTGATTTCTAGCTCATGTGTTTAATCAGTTTCCGCACTTTTACTTCATTGTGTATTCTGAAGGGAAGATTTCTGTGACTTCACCAATACCAGTGCTAAAACCTCCCATGTTGCCTGGATATGAGATCTCTTCACCTGAATCTGCATGTCATTGATGTGACTACATTTTCACCGTAGAATCCAAACTTTCCTCCATGATCTCTGAAGTATCATGGAGCATATTAAAATCACTTGCACGATAAATACTCCTCATTAGAGGTGTTTTATTAGCATTAACATTCTGTTTGACATCAGCATGTTCTGTTTTATCAATTTGGACTTGAGAAGGGGCCTACCTTTTGCTTCTGATAGAAAACAAACACAAAGAAAAAAACAAAACAACAACAACAAAAAACACCACTACCACCATGACCACCACCACCACCACCACCACACACACACACACACACACACACACACACACACACGTCCTACATTATAAGAAAATATTTTGTTCATTAGACATTACTGAAGATTTGGGGAAGTATTGTAAGGAGAAGGGACATTTAAAGTACTCGAAACTGCTTCATGATGCTGGGATAAAGGGATGGAAGGCAAAAGTATAGAGACATGCCTGCTCTTTGATCACTTTTCCCTGTAGTTGGGGGAGGGGGTCTTACTAGGCCACAGAGGAAGAGGATCCAGAGAGTCCTGTTGAGACTTGATAAGCTTGGGTCAGATAGTAGGGGAGGAGGACCTCCCCTATCAGTGGACTAGGGGAAGGACATAGTGGAGGGAAGAGAAGGAAACGGTGGGACCAAGAGGAGATGAGGGAAGGGGCTATAGCTGGGATATAGCTGGGATACAAATTGAAATAAATAAATAAATAATAATAATAATGAAAATTTTTAAAAAGAAAAAAAAGAATCAACAGAAATATATTTAAATTCCATAATAAAGCATAACATTTTAATACATAGAAAAAACATTATGAACTACGCTGACATTCCTTCTTACCCCAGTCAGAATGCCAATCATTAAGAAGACAAGTAAGAGGGTGACAAGGTCTGAAAAGAAGGGAATCCTGGTACACGGCTGACAGGAAAGCAGAATAGTTTAGTCTCTATAGAAATCAGAATGGAGGTTTCTCCAAAAGTGAACTCAGAATTACGGTGGGATTTACCTGTTTCTCTCCTGGGTGTGTACCTGAGGAGCTTGCTATCAGCCTGTCCCAAGGATGGTTGTATCTTAATCCAGCAGCAGTAACTATAGCTAAACGACATCATCAATCTAGGTGTCCAACCATAGATAAATGGCTAAGGTGATGTTCAGCCATCAAGAAGAATGTGTGTGTGTGTGTGTGTGTGTGTGTGTGTGTGTGTGTGTGTGTGTAGGGTAGTTTGTTCCATCCACCAAGATGTGTGTCTGTGTACATGTGTGTATGTAAGGTTGGGTTGGAGCTCATTCTCTGGAGTTTGCTCCAGATACCCAATATGTGAATTTGTATGCAAATATGTATGTATGTATGTGTATATGTAAAGTAAAAGAACCCTGTGAGAGAAGCTAAATGAAGAGAAGTTAAATAAAGAGAAGACACCTGTAAGAATCTACATGCTGGAGTTTGTCTTACATCATCGTGTGTGTGTGTGTGTGTGTGTGTGTGTGTGTGTGTCCCTGGCCTTTTTTCTCCCTCCTTTCTTACCTTTTTTGATGCCTGCCACAATTAAGTGGAAGCCCCTGCTTTGCCACAACCAGTGGAAAGCCCTCACTAAAAACCAAAAGCCCTTATCCCCTCTTACCGTAATAGGTGTACGCCCATGACAGGAAGCTACCAGTGTTAGCCCGATGCCAAGAACAATTAAGTTCCGGCCCCTCAGTTTGCATTATCAGTGGAAGACACTGATAACTATCAGTTAACTATTAGCTCCAGTTCAGAAAAAATTCTGTTGGGCCACCAGCCAGCCTCCGGATCTATGTCCCCCTTCAGTTCCCGTGTGAATATCAAAGCTGGACTTCAATAAAAGATTGTCAAACTTGAATCCATATTAAGAATAACTCTGCCTAATGTTTTGGCTGTAGGTCTCAGCATCTGCTTCGTTCCGCAGAGCTCAAAGAGTCATCTGGAAAAGTGCAGGAAAAGAAAGAAGGAACTGAATGGGACAAGAACTCCGCAAGAAGACCAACAGAGTCTTGTAGCTTACATCTGTGGGGGCTTAGGGAAACTGCAGCACCAACCAGAGCAGGCATGGGCTGAACTTAGGTCCCCTACAAAGATGTAGCCAATGGGCAGATTGGTCTTCATGGGAGTGCCCACTCAGTTAGAGCTGTGCCTGTCTCTGTCATTTTGCCTGCTTTTAAATCACTCGTCACTAGCTGGGCTGCCTTTTCGGGTCTCAGCGGAAGAGGACACGCTTAGTCGTAATGTGACTGGAAGTACCTGGGTGGATTGGTAAGGGGGGGTGCTCCCTTTTCTTGAGATAAATGGGAGGGGGAAGGGGTGAACAGGGTAGGAAGACAGGACAGGCAGGAGAGGAGGGAGGGATTGCTTTTGGGATGTAAAGAGAATAAATAGAGAGAGAGAGAGAGAGAGAGAGAGAGAGAGAGAGAAAGAAAGAGGAAAGAAAGAATAACTCTGACATGAATTCTATTGTCTATCAGATCCTGAAAATTACACTTATTCAGATGCTAGTTTTTTAGACTCACAATTGTATCATATTAGTATGTTGCCTATTGTCAAACAGTACAATAGGGATTTGGAGAGCAAAACACAGTTATTAGATGATAATGTTTGATTTGCAAAATTCTAATTACAAAACGCTCATGTTTTATAAATGGTAAGGTCAAACATGGAGTCTTTGTAGAAGCATATACAAACATGATACATCATCAATAATAGAAAATGATAACAATCATTAAAGATCTTTTAAATTACCTGTGACATTTCTTTGAGAGTTATTTACAAGTTTCTATTTTCTTAATAAAGAACATGTTATGGTTCTTCTCTAAGAGGTGTGAGGTGATATGACCAGAGAAAATGCCTTCTAAAACATTAAATTTTTATTCCATTATTAATGATTCACATTTTCTGTTTGCTTCTTGATGCCAATTTTGAAAAAAAAAAAAAATCCTGTCACAATGATACACCTTGTAGCATAAAAGGCACAAAATCTAAAACAGTTGCTGATTGAAGGGGACAATCTTTCTTTGTTCTTTGTTATGTCATAGCATAAGCATTAAAATTGTGAAATTGATGCTATTCTATAGCACTCATTATGGAAAAAAGCTAGAGGGATTTTTTTGCTAGTTCATAAAATATTCTTCTTCTCTTAATGTTTTACTGAAGTAGGTTCAGATTTGGTGAACACATACGATTTCACAGATCAGTGCTGTCTACTGTTGTCACATAACCACAAAGCAGTGAATACTTAATAGGAAGAACTTTCAGTGCAGTTAATACATATTTAACACCTATTCTGTTTAACGACTGTGTAGGTACACTGACTTTTTGCTGTTCTTTCAAGAATTATTTCACTTTTACAAAGTTTTCGATTCCCAAACTCTTTCACATGTCTTACTCCAATTTATAAACTGTTTCAGAATGTTGCAGCTTGTTTAAAATTCTTTTAATATTTCTAAAATAATGAAAGCATTGCATTTATGAAATTAAACATAACAAATTTAAAATGTCCTGCACTGATACTGTTGGGAAACACCTCAACACGGTTATACACTTTTTAAACAGTTTAAGAAATTCCATGGCCATTTGCCTGCAAATTTCATGATTTCCTTGTTTTTAATTGCTGAGTAGTATTCCATTGTGTAAAAGTACCACAATTTCTGTATCCATTCCTCCACTGATGGACATCTGGGTTGTTTTCAGGTTCTGGCTATTACGAATAAAGCTGCTACAAACATGGTTGAGCAAATTTCCTTGTGTACTTGAGCATCTTCTGGATATATGCCTAGGAGTGGTATAGCTGGGCCACAAAGAAGAACATTGCAGCCAGTCCTGATGATCTGATAAGCTAGGGTCAGATGGAAGGGGAGAAGGACCTCCCCTATCAGTGGACTTGGAAAGGGGCAGAGAGGAGATGAGGGAGAAAGGGTGGGGTTGGGAGGGAATGAGAGAGGGGACTATAGCTGAGATATAAAGTAAATAACCTGTGATTAATATAAAAAATTTATAAGAAAAATAAATTCCATGGCTTGTCTGAAACAACTGGTCACTGGTTATGATAACATACAAACTAATAGTGACACACTTCAATATTGCACATCTAACTCCCTCTTGATAGCACACTCACTTTAGTTTCTTTCTGACAAGTTAATCAAACTGTTGGCTCCTTACTATCTAATTCAGTGAGCCACAGAGTCCCGTACAAGTCCTCAAATTATTTATTTTTAATTAATTTATTTATTCACTTCATCCAGATCACAGCTTAATCCATGCCTCTTCCACCATCCCCTCTTTTCTATTTATCGGATAAGTGGAGCCCAGATCCACCCATGCTCATTAAATCACATCAGGACTGAGTGCTTCCTCTTCCCCTGTGACCTGGGGAGGCAGCCCCACCAGGCCAGAATGATCAACAAGCAGGCAAGAGAGTCCATGTCATAGACAGCTCCCTCTCCCCTTACTAGTGCATCCATATGAAGCCTGTCCTGCCCATCTGCTGCATGTGTGTAATAGCCCTAGGTTGGCGCTTCAGTCTACTCAATCCCCTCTGAGCCCTGATTAGTTGGTTCTGTTGGTCTTATTGTGGAGCTCCTGGCACGTCCATGTCCTGTCTATTTTCCCACTTTTCCACAAGACTCCTCTCACTTCATCCAATGTTTGGCTCTGAGTCTCAAAATCTGTTTTGATCTGCTGCTGGGTGGAGTCTATCAGAGGGCAGCTCTGCTAGGCTCCTGTCTTATTCCCTCTTCAGCCACTTCAGTTGTCTCTTCTATTTCCCCCTCTGAGTGAAACTTAAGCATCTTCCTATGGGTCCCACTTGTCACTGATCTTCTTTGGGTCTGTGAATTTTAGTATGCGTATCCTGTACTATATGGCTAAAATTTGCTTATAAGTCAGTACATACCATCTGTGTCCTTCTGGATTTGGGTTACCTCACTTAGTATGATCTTTTATAGTTCCATCATTTGCCTGAAAAGTTTGAGTTTTCATTGTTTTTAATAGCTAAATAGTATTTTATTGTGTAAATGTACCACAATTTCTTTATCCATTCTTCAGTTGAGGGACATCTAAGCTGTTTCCAGATTCTGGCTATTACGATAAAAGTGGCTATGAACATAGTTGAACAAATGTCCTTGTTGTATAGTAGATCATCTTTTGGGTATATACCCAGAAGTAGTATAGCTGGGTCCTGAGGTAGTGCTATTCCCAATTTTCTAAGAAAGCACTAGACTGATTTTCAAAGTGGTCATACAAGTTTGCACTACTACCTGCAATGGAAGAGTGTTCCCTTTCTCCATGTCTTCGCCAGTATGTGCTGTCCCTTGAATTTTTGATCTTAGCTGTTCTGATGGGTGTAAGATAGAGTCTCAGAATCATTATGATTCACATTTTCCTGGTGACTAAGGATGCTGAGCTCTTGTTTAAGTACTTCGTGGCCATTCAAGATTTCTCTGTTGAGAATTCTCTGTTTAGCTCTGTACCCATTTTTTTTTATTTTCCAGTCATCTATTTGGTTGGTTAAAGAATATTTGTTTTTTATATTCTGTGTTTCTTTTTATTAGTTACATTTTATTAACTCTGCATCCCAGCTGTATCCCACTCCCTCATTTCCTCCCAAACCCTCCCTCCTTCCCTCATCTCCTCCCTGCCCCTTTCCAAGTCCACTGATTGGGGAGGACCTCCTCCCCTTTCATCTGACCCTGTTTTATCAGGTATCTTGAGGACTGGCTGCAAAGTCCTCCTCTGTGGTCTAGCATGACTGCTCCTCCCTTGGGGGGTGGGGAGGTCAAAAAGCCTGACATTGAGTTCCTGTCAGAAATAGTCCCTGTTCTCCTTACTATGGGAAACCAATTGGTTACTGAGCTACCACGGGCTACATCCGAGCAGAGGTTCTAGGTACCCATTTTTTAATTGGGTTATTTGGCTTGTTGATGTTTAATTTCTTGAGTTCTTCATATATTTTGGATTTTAGCCCATTGTCAGAATTAGGATTGATGAAGATTTTTTTTTCCCAATCTGTGGACCGTCATTTTATTCTGTTGACAGTGTCCTTTGCCTTACAGAAGATTTTCTGTTTCAAGTGGTCCTATATATTATTTGTAGATCTTAGAGCCCGAGCTGTTGATGTTCTTTTCAGGAAACTTGTCTCCTGTGCCAATGAGTCCAAGAATCTTCCCCACTTTCTCTTCTAGTAAATTTAGTGTATCTGGTTTTATTTTGAGGTCTTTGACCCACTTGGACTTGAATTTTGTACAGAGTGATAAAGCAATTCCACTGAAATCAGGGATAAGACAAGGTTGCCCACTCTCACCATATCTCTTCAATATAGTACTTGAAGTCCTAGCCAGAGCAATAAGACAACTAAAGGAGACCAAGAGAATACAAATTGGAAAAAAATAAGTCAAAGTGTCACTATTTGAAGATAGTATACATCAATGACCCCAAAACTTCCACCAGAGAACTCCTACAGCTGATAACCACCTTCATCAAAGTGGCTAGATTAATTAAAAAAAATACGTATCATATTTTATATAAATGACAAAAAGACAGAAAAGAAAATTAGGATAATAATACAATCTCAATAGACACTAATAATATAATTTGGTGTAACTCTTCACCAAGCAAGTCAAAGACCTGTATAATAAGAACTTTAAGGCTCTGAAGAAAGAAATTAAAGAAGATACCAGAAGATGAAAAGTTCTCCCTTGCTCATGGATCAGTAGAATTAACATAGTATAAATGGTCACATTACCAAAAGCAATCTACAAATTCAGTGAGATCCCCATCAAAATTTCAACACAATTCTCTACAGACTTCAAAAGAACAATTCTAAACTTTGTATGAAAAACAGAAACTGAGAACAGCAAAAGAAATTCTATACAATAAAAGAACCTCTGGATGTATCTCCATCCCTGACTTCAAGCTATACCACAGAGCAATAGCAGTAAAACCACATGTTATTGGCATAGAAACAGAATGGTTAATGGATGGGATCAAATTGAATGCCCAGAAATAAACACTCATACCTACAGACACTTGATTTTTAATAAAAGAGCCAAAACCATACAATGGAAAAAAGAAAGCATCTCCAGCTGGGCATAGCTTCTACTTTTCATAAGAATTAAAGGCAAACACTGGACTCACTTAGAGGCTGATTGAAAAATCAAGTGCCTATGATAGGGATCTTGAAATGAAAATGGCTTTTTTTTTCTCACAGATGCAGAGGTACGTGCATTTATATGTTATGCCCACATGCATATTTATATTAATATGCTGAAATGATTTATCCGTGTCTATTGTGGCTATACTTTAAGAAAAGTTTTGACTCAATCTTTCAGCTGTTTTAAAATTGGTTTTGCCAAAATTCTAATTTTTCTACAAAGTAAATATAGCATCTATCACTGTCAGAAATGATGGAGTCTTTTTTTTTTTTTGTAAATGCATTTACAATCATTTATACTTTCCAATTTGATAATCAAATGCAAGCTTTAAAAAAAAACTTTCCTTTGGTACTGTTACTAACGGAAGTATGAATTTCATGTTTGTTCTAGGATGATAAAAGCATTTTGATTTCTCATGTAATATAGTTAAATACTAATGTTTTATTTATCTTCTTTTCATCCTTACAGCAAGAATTTACTAAATGTTTACTGCACTCTCTCTAGTTTCATCTCCGGTAGATTCATAACACTGAACCACTATGTAAATCAATTCCTACCTTCAGGAAGCTGTTATTTCCACAGCAGATATAAATTGAAATGACTTTGTATGTAAAATATATGTGTTACACAGAGAAAAATGAAAAATTAAGATGGAAAGTATGTGGGACAAGGTTGCTAATTCAATTTCTTAGTTATGGAAGGCAATGCAGGGAATGTAGTTAATTAGTTCATGGCTGATATACAAGAATAATAAACTTCACAGGTAGACAGACAGACATTTGGTGCCACAGCCTGTGTGTTCTATTTACTTCACCAGTTGAGAAATAGATCAGATGATAAAAGTGGGGACAGAGACAGGAGAGAGTGACAGAAGTAGTCTGTCAGATGCTACTTACAGCTCAAAAATTAACAAAGTACCAAAAGCCAACCTCAGCATGGATGACATCTCATTGAACGCTGCAAATCCAAGCAAGCTAACAAGCTTCAGGCAGGTCAACAAGTTGTAGAGTGTCCTTTCCAGGCTGGTCAGTTGGTCTCTGTGTTGTCTAGGAGATTTGCCTGATGATTGTTCTAATATGAGCCTTTTCTAGGCAGCTCATCTTGTCTGAAGGTGTCTCTCTCAGTAGGGCAGGCCATTTTTCTTCTATATGCTTAAGGTCAAAGGTCAGTTGCAGGGATTTTCTGAAGCTTCTGAGTTGTCTGCCTCCTGACCTTCCTTGAAGAACAGTGTTAAGTTTCCCTTTAGGATGCTCCATCTCTTAATCATGAGTTTTCTCCAATTTGCATGGCTTTACCTTAGAGGGAACTTTCACGCAACAAATGTTCTGGCTGGAGCTTTCAGTACTAAGTTCTCTAGTTGTCTAACAGCAAGCATCCTTTTCTTTTTATGACTCGACACAGGGTAAATCTGTCACTTTCCTATTAATAGTTATTGACTAAGAGATTTTTGTATATGTCCTTTCTCATGGTGATGAAATGTCCATCTATTCTTGTTTTATTGAGTGAGCCTGTTATGAAGTGTTATCAAGTTTATCAGATGATTTTATGCATCAATTGAGATGATTAGAAGAGATGATTATATATTTTCTTCATATATATATATGACATAATGCATGGAGAATTTTTATGTATTGAGTTACCTTTGCAATCTAGGAGTAAATCCACCTTGATCATACCATATAATTGTTTTAATATGCCATAAAATTAAGTTTAATAATATTGTGCTCATCACATTTACATATCCATGAACAATATTGGTTATAAAGATTCAGACAAACTGTTGAAGAGTTAAGAAATCATGCAATTTTTACCTTTAAGATAGTAGATAATGGACAATAAGTACATGTTGTCTAGTGGAATCTCCAAAGAACAACTGAATAAGTTAAGATAATAGCTATCAGAAATACTGGGTGATGGCTGACATCTCCTAATTTCAATAAAAATAGGAACTGTTGTGGTGCGTGGGAGGAGGGAAACTGTAGAATTGATAACAGAAGTATTTGAGTACTCTAGGGACCCCCTTTTCTTCCCATAAGAGAAAGTACAACAGCAAACAGTCAGAGTAGAGACAGGGCTGAAGACAGAAAGCCTCAGAATCTGCAGTGTGAGTCAAATAATTGGCCTTTTTAAAAACAGAAAGGGACCCAAAGGAGACAAATAATGCAACAGCAGAGAGAGGTATAATGCAGATGGATTCCTCTTTGAGTCACAGTAGAATTAACTAGAGCTTCCTTTCAAAATACCCATACTGAGTTGTTAGTGTTAGGGGACTATATGCTGAAACCAGGCCAAGGGGATGTTTCTAAATGCCAGAAAGCAATTGTGAATGAGACGTAAAGCTAGTCAAAGCCAGAGTCTGCCTTGGAACACAAACACAGGTTTCAAGTGTGTGTGTGACACCAAGAAGAACCATTCAAGGGCTTGAATAACACCCACTAGTCAGAATGTAAAGGACCTCCCATTGACAAGACCAGTTTGTGTCTTTCAACTACTCAAAGGTCTTCCCAGAAGACTGAGCTCCATTTTCAACTCAATTTGAGAATGTCCATGCAAAAGTGTCATAAGCATTCTGAACCGGACCAGTGAAAGGTTACTAGAATCCTGGTGTAAACAACATCTGTCTTCTTATTTGACCTGCAGTTCTATACCTAGGATGTCACTACTTATTGTTTTTAAACTCACAAAGGAGGTGCTAGAGTGAAACCATATTCAGATTCTACACCACCATCTAGGTTGGATCACTTCATTGTATTTCTCCTTTAACACCCAAGGCCAATTCAGCAAGGCAGCTTAGTCCTGCTCTGTTCTTGTCTAGTTATTTTCTTTCCTCTATTCTTCTTCTTCTGCTACCACCACCACCACCATAACGACGACTACTACTATTATTACTACTACTTTGGCATTCACAAAAAGCACAGACCTGTTAAGTCAAAATTGTGTTTCCAAGTCTTCATCTCTTGAGAGTTGGTCTTACTTTAGGTTAACTGGTTGCATTTCTTTCTCTTGTTCTTTTTCACTCAGTCTTTCATCAGGAATTCCTTGGTTCCACTCAGATAATTCCCATTGTTCAAAATTTCTCTCTTTATTTGCTATCATCTCTTTGTTGCTCAGTATTCTTACTCTGAATTTTTTTAATTCATGCCCTCAGTACTATCACTGTATATTTGGTATTCTTTTGCTTTCTAAAATGACTAGAACTGAAGGGGAGAGAGTTTGTAAGTGATGAGTACTGATAGCAGAATTCGTCTTTGATGGTGAATAATCTTACAGAAAGTATTCTATTCTTGGATTAATAAAGAAAATTGAATCAGGTGTCCTGTGAAAATGGATTAAAGGTCTAACCGACTATCTAGACTTCCAGAAAAGTGAAAAATGGCATCTCCACCCTATCAAAACTACTCCTACTGCAATCTTATGGGAAGAGTCGGGAGCAAATAATGAATAGCTAGAAATAAAGCTAAAAATAAAAATGATAGACACTTCCAAAAGCCAGGTGCTACCAGTCTGTGTTGAGGGACAGATGACATTTAATGGTTTTCATATGTGTCAGGAGTCCTCATTAGCTTCTCTGTGTCTACAAAGTAAGATGGGAAAGAGTCAATCATTTGTAAATTATTTTGTAAGAATATTGCTTAGTAGGCCAGCCATCCTTCATGTCACAGCCCAGGCATACCACAATTCTTCCAGATCTCAAAAGCTCTACCTTTTCATTCATGAGAAGTTATTATTTTTCATATGTGTCTGTCTCACCAACGAAGCCTATGGTCCCATGTCCACTTAATTTTTATGGATGTTTCCAGCACAGGGATTGAAACAAAACAAGTATAACATTTTGGTTATAAAAATAAATCCTCAAAAATGAGTAAACAGAGGTTAATAAATGGGGACCAAGCCCAGATTTACCTCATATCAAAGATAGGTGTCACATCCAGGCCAACTGTTGAAAGTGTAGGTAGGCAAGGATATATAATTCAGTCTGGTTCATGAACAGTTGCTAGAATGAATGTACTGTGAGTAGAAATTTAAATAAAAAATATTCAAAGTTCAACTAGAGGGCAAACATCCAAGAGGTAGTTATTAAATAAGTAATCAAACATAAATTCTGAAGGCATAAAACTAGAACATTATAAAAGTACTAATTAGAATTAATAAGCATATACTACATTTTCTTATATCTAAAATGTACATTTTCAAAGCTTAGCGTCCTTCAAATTGCAATGTGATTTATTATATATGCAAGGCATAGATTAGTGGCCAGCATTAAGACCTTAATATACTATAAGATCTTAAGAGTTAAGACTGTAAAAATGAACAAAGAAGATCTAGAAATTTAAGCCAGAGAGGAAGAACGGCAATAAAGAAAATTCAGTGTGCTAGAAGCAAACAGTTATGAGTGTTAAGAAGGGCACAATGAACACTGTCAAAAATTCCTGACATTTTAGCTGTACTGAGAGCTGGGAATTAAATTAGTAACATGGGATTCAGGTGGTGACTTTGACAAGATCAATATAATGAAGGATGAGAGTAACCAGGGTCTTTTTCATTGCAGATGAAAAAGGAAAAAGAGATTGACTAGAGATGGGGCAAAGTGTAGAAAAAGGAGAAAGAAAAAAGTGGAGAAGAAAAAATTATTATTAAAAGAAAAAATAGAGGGTAACAATTAGGGAAGGAATTCATAAGATGAAACAGAAGGGAAATTAAAAAAAGAAAGGAAAAGAAAAAAGAGAAGGCAATATGTATGTGTAGTTAGTTCTTATAGATACCAAGGCTGGACTGACAAATTAGAAGTTCGCTGAAAAACAAAAGAGGAAAGTAACACACTAAGGCATAATAAGCAGTAGAGAGCTAGCAAACATAGCCTTACCAAGAGTGATTGAGTACAATGTGTGCCGAAAAACAAAACAAAACAACAACAAACAGCAAAAATATATGAAGGGTGATTCAAGTGGGGTTAGACTGCTTTTGAGCCCAGAGTTTCCACGGTGTGGTACTAACTGCAACATATTGATGATAAGAAAGGCACACATTACCAGTGCTGTTGAGCTAGAACAGAAAAAGCGAGAACCAAATGGTTAAGAACATGATTGGCATCGCAACATTTTTGGCTAATGGCAGATTATGCCCTAAACTAAAGAATTTGTATTGACTTCATAGAAGACAAAAATAATACTCATTTGTTTGAAAAAACTATTAAGACTAATTTTCTTGATGTGTGATCAAGGAAGTATGTGGCTCTTGATATTTCTGACCAGTGTCTTGTTTTTGCAGTGGGCTACATATGCCATGGTGTAAGAGAAGAGAAATATAATTGAGCATCTAAATCAATAAACATTAAATGCCCTTTAAATTGTAAATGGTCTGATTAATACACAAGTGTCTTTAAGACAGGTTGAAGTGGTTTTTCACATACACACGCTGTCAACTCTATAAATCCTTATGCTTGTAGGAGAAAGGATTTAGTCCTGATAATATTTCAAGCAACTTGTTCAATTTATGTGTCTTCCTTTTTCATGTGTCCTTACTACAGGCTGAATATCCTTAATCCCCAAGCCCTAGAACATTAAAAACTCTGAACACCAACATGATATCAATAACAAATGAAGCTTACACACCTAAAATCAATTGATGATTCTAGCCAAAATACAACCATTAAAAATGCTGCAATTCTATACTATTTCATTGAAATTATATTTAAAATATACCATTTTGGTTGTGGCAGCATTTTGCTAGGAGAGCTTAACACCAGAAACAAATATAATTCTCTACGAATAGCTTCTATGGTAACATAATGACAAGGAGGATTTACATATCTTTGGGCTATACTATAACAACTTACAGCAATTCTATTTAACAGAAAATAAATACTTTAAACGTGTGTATGTCTGTGTGTGTGCCTCCAGATTCTACCAACCACTATAAATGTAATACCTGTCAGATAGAATTTAATTTGCTGAAGATGCATAAATTAAATATTTAGATATGTTCATCTTTTTATCTTGTCAATTTCCCAAAGAAGAGACTTGTTATCATTTCCTTTGCCTCCTCAATTTTCTCATTAACATAAGGATAAGAAATATTTCTTTTAAGATTTGAGGTTCTTCTTTGTTGTGGAAGGCTAATTGTTAACCTTGTGACAATGCTTATTTCAATATTTAAAATGTATTTTTACTAAACAAAAGCTAACATGTTTCAAGAGTTACTTTAAAGAGAATTCTTACTTTAAAATAGTTTATATTGTTGCAACAAAAACACTAAAATATTTCCCAGGCAGTCATAGAAACTTTTCAAAACTTACTATTACAAAATAAAAATAAAAAAGCTAACTCTTTGAAAGCTGACGGTGGGACCCATCACTGAGGACAACTTTTACCTAGCTCACTGAACATAGAGAGGTCGAGCCAGTGCAGGCTTGGAGACTTCACCCTGTCATCTAGTGTCTTTGGTGTGAGAAGGTACTGTACAAGCTACGGGAAGAGAAACCTGGACAACAACCAAGCCACAAAACTCTCAACCTACAATCAATTCTGCCTGCAAGATGTGCTGGTGCAATGGTGGCAGAGAACTTACAGGAGGGACCGGTTAATGTTTGATTTAACTTGAGGCCCATGCCATCAGACGGAGCTCATGACCTACACTGTCTTCAGGGCCAGTAACTAGACATTGGGTAGCCCAGACACCTAGGCTTGAGCTTTGTCCATTTGTCATCAGTTTTCCTTGGGCAGTAGATGGGACAGGATACAGAGATTCACAGACAAATATTAAGCAGAGAGAGAATGTAAATTAGACATCTCCACTAGGTGCCAGCCCTAGGAGATCAAGAAATCCTGTTGAGGGGGGTGGGGAGATTGTAGGAGTCAGAGGGGATGGAGGATCCCAGAAGAACATGACCCACCAAATCAACTAAGTGGGGCTCACATTGACTCACGGAGACTGAAAGAACAATAAGCATGGAGCCTGTGTGGTTAGCACCAGGTCCTCTCCATATGTTATGGTTGTTAGCTTGGTGTTTTCTGGGATTCCTAACAGTGGGACTCTTTTGTCTGCTTTCGGGACTCTTTCCTCCTATTGGGTTGCCTTGTCCAGCACAGAATTGAGGGCTTTTGCTTTGTCTTATTGTATCTTGTTTTGTCCTGTTTGGATGTCTTCTCTTAGACACCTCCTTTTCTAAAGAGAAAACAGAGAGGGATTGGATCTGAAAAAGAGGTGAAGTGGAGAGGGAGATGCGAGTAGCAGAATGAGGGGAAACCGTGATCAGGACATATTGTATGAGAGAAGAATCTCTTTGTAATAAAAATAAAAAAGAAACCATATAAGCTCAAGTATAAAACAAGGATATTTGCTCAACCATGTTTGTAACAGCTTTCTTTAATAGCCAGAATCTGTAAATAACCCACAAGACCCTCAGTGAAGGAATGGATACAGAAATTGTGGCACATTTACACAACGGAATACTACTCAGCAATTAAAAACACAGAAATCATGAAATTTGCCAGCAAATGGTGGGCTCTAGAAAAGATCATCCTGAGTGAGGAAACCCAGAAGCAGAAAGACACACATGGTATATACTCACTTATAAGTGGATATTAGACATATAATCTAGGACAGACATACTAAAATCTATACACCTAAAGAAGTTAAGCAAGAAGGAGGATCCTGGGAAAGATGCTCAATCCTCACTCAGAAAGACAAACAGGATGGATATCAGAAGAGGGAGAAAACAGGGAACAGAACAGGAGCCTACCACAGAGGGCCTCTGAAAGACTCTACCCAGCAGGGTATCAAAGCAGATGCTGAGACTCATGGTCAAACTTTGGGCAGAGTGCAGGGAATCTTATGAAAGAAGGGAAGATAGAAAGACCTGAAGTGAAAAGAAGTTCTAAAAGGAGAGCAACAGAACCAAGAAATCTGAACATAGGAGTCTTTTCTGAGACTGATACTCCAACCTTGGACCATGCATGGAGATAATCTATAAGCCCTGAACAGATGTAGTCCATGAAAGCTCTGTGTCCAAGTGGGTTCCATAGTAATGGGAACAGGGACTGTCCCTGCCATGAACTCAGTATCTGGTTCTTTGATCACCTCCCCCTGAGGGAAGAGCAGCCTTACTAGGCCACAAAGGAAGACAATGCAGCCAGTCCTGATAAGATCTAATAGGTTAGGGTCAGATGGTATGGGTATAGGACCTCTCCTATCAGTGGACTGGAGGAGAGGCATGGGAGGAGAAGAGGGAAAGAGGGTGGGATTGGGAGGGGATGAGGAAGGAGGCTACAGCTGGGATACAACGTAAATAAACTGTAATTAATAAAAAATAAACAAATTTTTAAAAAGGAAGCCATGAGACTCACACTGAACCAATGTAAAAAGCCATTGTATTTTTAAACTGAGCTGCAATAAAACTGGAGTACTTTTTTCCTAAGGAATATATTAAATCATTTGTTTTATGGTGAAAATTAACAAAGATTATACACACATTTTGTGAGGAACTGATTTTAAGCTTAATACAAACTCTTTCTCTCTTATGTATCTGTGTGTGTAGATAATATACATGACCCATAGACCCATGTAAATGCATACACATGTGAACACATAAAATATTGAAAACTTAATTTTACTTCATATAATATACACAAACTATGTTAATTATCATATTTTATATAATAGCATGTTTGCCAATAATTTTCATATTATATTTTTTTATTTTTCAAACATTCCATCTTGTTTTGTTTTGTTTGGTTTGGAGATTTTTTTGAGGCAGAGTTTCTGTCTAACCTTGGCTGTCCTGGACTTACTTTGTAGGCTAGGCTGACCTTGTACTCATAGAGATCTGCCTGCTCTTTGCCGCCCTGAGTGCTGGGATTACACGAGTGTGTCACTATGCCAAGCTTTCAAAAATCTTATTGTAATATTTTTACTTATTGTTTCTTTTTTAATTTTATGTGTTTAGGTGGTGTGTCTGCATGAATGTCTGTGCACTGCATGCCCGCAGTACCTGCAGAGGCCATAGAAGGGAGGCAGATCCCAGGAATTGAAGTTATGGAGAGATGTGCGTCACCATGTGGGTGCTAGGAGTTGGACTCGGATCTCCTCGAAAAACAGTCAGTGCTCTTAGTGAACCACTATAACTAGCCTTTTTGTTCCTTCCTTCCTTCCTTCCTTCCTTCCTTCCTTCCTTCCTTCCTTCCTTCCTTCCTTATTACCTTTCTTTTTTTATACTCATGATTTATTTTGATTTTTAAGACAAAGGGGCATAAATTAAAAGACAATATAAATAATTTTTAAGTCGGTAATGCTTTTGCATTGTAAGCCTCTTCCTCTAACATCTGTTTTCCAAGAAAGGTTTTCTGTTTTGTTAAGTGTCAAGCTTCCATTTTTATCTTGTCACCAAGCCAAAGGTAACATTCAGCTCTTTGCTTTTAAGGTACCCCACCCAACTCTGGATGGCAAACTAAGTAAATCCACTGAACTGAATTTTTTATTTTATTTCAATTTTATTTTTCTGAGAAACTCTTGGTCATACTGACTATTCATAAATAGAGTTACCAGTTTGTGGCTTGTCCATGTGTTGGACTTCAATTCAATATTTAGGCCAAATCACAAAAAAAATGACAAAGATCTAAAGTCTGTTTTACATCTTAGATCCAGTGGTTTCATTCTCATATAGATCTCCTTTAATTAATTCATCCCTGAGGTTCATTGGCTTAGTCAAAGTTACACTTTTAAATGTCACCTTCATAAGTTTGCAAGAACAGTGAGTGGTGATTAGCAGTGAAATCCTTGCTGGGGGTCATCTTTTAAAAGTTAATTAGAAAAACAATTAAAGGAACAACACATATAAAAGTCCTTTGTAAACTGTAGAGCACTGTTTAAATATCAGATATCATTATTAAGGATACTCCTTGTCATTATCACTAACTGTGGATTTCTGCAGCACTGTACTGTATTTCTCTCTGATTTCTGATCAAGTATAAAAATAATAAAAGAGGAATGGAAAGGAATGTCAGGCCCTTATAACAAGGCTTGGAATATGTACTTTTATGTCTATTCTAGTACAAGTTTCTGATTTTGATATATTCAATAATGCCATGAGTCTGAACTGTTACACTTCCATATATGTAACATCTTTTAAAGGAGAAAAGCAAGTATGTGCCTGATACAGAATTCAGACATTTATCTATTGAGAGCTGACTATTAACCCACCACATTTTTATTGATGGGTGCACAAGTTATTATGAATAAATATTGAATTTATTTAAATACAAGCATAGTTCAAAACAGAAGTTTTCCATAATGATGATATTTTAAGTAAACCATATTCAAATACATAACATACTTAGTTTTCTTCTTAATCTTTAAGAAATTTTATAATTTTTGGTATCATAGTTAAGAATGTCCAACATCTGTTGATACTAGCACACAACAGGAGACTCTTTCAACCTATATAACAGAGAACATAAATCAACTTAAGGCAAAGGTTCACTTTAGATTAATAAAATACGGTATAATTAAGAGGCGACATATCTGTTATTTGCTTAATTTAACTTCCTGGAAAGTGTAGTTTACATAAAGCTATTTGCTTGCATTGCAGTTCTGCAAGCAGACATAAGATATTAGACAGAGCTGATTGTCAGAAAATATTGTCTTCATGTTTTTTCCCTCCTTCTGGGTATGTCAACTGCCCCAGGAATCTAGGATTCCAGTTAATACATAAAGTCTCTACCTATGGAAAAAAAAAACACAAAAAACTTTTTAGAGAGTACCTAAGGCTTAATGGGGGGAAAAAAACTATAACTCCTTGTCTTGAAGAATGAAGTGTTATCTTTTCAATTATCCTTGGAAAGGCAATTATTCTTCCTTGTACACTGTAAAATTGGAGCATTGGCAAACTGAAAAACTACTTTGCAAACTGCTCCACATAAACCAGGAGGGCAGGTATGATAAATGTATGAAAAATTTTTCCACTTAAGTCAGCAACTTCAAATAATTTGAATTCACTAAACTTGGTGTTATTATAGAGCAATGTTACGTACAAAATGATACTAGTATCCATTTAAAATTATTCATAATACTATGTCTGTCTTGTCTGTTTTCTGACTATGTTCTTATCCATAAGATTTTCGTACCTATTAAACAGAAAACTCTCAATAAATAATTTCTGTTGCTGTCATTTTAGAGCTCCTGTCCTCTCCAGGTCTTACTAACTCCTCCATCATTCATATGATTCCCTGCACTCCACCAAGTTTGGTTATAAGTCTCAGCATCTGCTTTGATACACTGCTGAGTAGAGTCTTTCAGAGGCCCTCTGTGGTAGGCTCCTGTCTTGTTTCCTGTTTTCTCCTTCTTCCAATGTCTTCCCTGTTTGTCTTTCTGAGTGAGGATTGATCATCTTATTGGGGATCCTCCTATATCTGGGTACAGGCGTCTTTTCTGAGACTGATACTCCATGGAGATAACCTAGAACCCCTGCTAGATGTAGCTCATGGCAGCTCAGCATCCAAGTGGGTTCCCTAGTAAGGGGAACAGGGACTGTCTCTTACATGAACTCTGGCTGGCTCTTTGATCTCCTCCCCCTGAGTGGGGAGCAGCCTTGCCAGGCCACAGAGAAGGACAATGCAACCAGTTCTGATGAGACCTGATAAGCTAAGGTCAGTTGGAAGGGGAGGGGAACTTTCCTTATGAGGACTTGGAGAGGGACATGGGAGAAGATGAGGAAGGAAGGGTGGGATTGGGAGGGAATGAGGGAGGAGGCCATAGCTGAGATACAAAGCAAGTAAAATGCAATTAATGTAAAAAAAAAAGTAATTTAATTAAACAAAAGCAAAAAAATCTGAATAAAATGATTTGGCCAACTTTTAGAGATATAATAAAATAGATATTGCCTTATTTTCCAAAACACTAATCTTTTATATATTATGAATAAGCTTTTTAGTTGGACTTTCAATATGACTGTTATTGTTTGAGAATTTCATAAAGCTTACATTGTTTATTGATATTAACCTAAACTCCTACCACAACTTCTCTCAGATTCAATTCTCAAATTTAAAATCCATGTACTATTTTATTTTAATATGCTGTCAAGTACAATGTGTGCATGCTATGTATACATGGTGTGGGGCTCTCCATTGAAGTATGCTAACCCACCATGTGCCATATCCTTAAAGAAAGCTGAATAATATCCCTTCTCCATCAACCAACAACAGCTTCTCATCTGTTTGGGTGGTGTTTGTAGCTCCTATTCAAGTGCTAGAATGTAGACTGTCTTGATCCTGTGCATGGCTTGTGCAAGCAACCCAGCTGCTATGAGTTTTTGAGTGCAATGGTCTTGACATGTCCACATGACACTGTTTTATACCCAGTAATCCCTTACTTCTACTTTCACAGTCTTTCCATTTCCTCCTCCTCAAGGGTCTCTGATATGTGTGGTAGGGAGTTCAACAGAGGTGTCCCATTTATGGTTAGTCACTGAAACAGCTCTTTCTGTGCCTTTTGGTGAGTTGTGAGTTTCTGTATTAGCCAATTTTGCTGCACATAGAACTTGTTTGAAGTCTTAGAACTATACCAATCCATGGATTTAGATATCTGAATTTAGAGTAGAATTTTACACTTCACACACTTAGCATAAAATCCACACCGCATCCATTTGAGCTCCCTCACCTTGGGTCTTTGACCAGAGTTGCACTCCCAGGAATCAATGCCTTTTGAAAAGCAGGTCTCAAATCCCATCAAAAAGCAACTGGTTACCAACACGATATTCCTGTGACTTTCACATCCACAAGCATGTTCTAGCCAGCCTAGTTGATGTTCTTGCTCACAGGGCTCACAGCAAGGTAAGAACATTGGTGGCTTTTCCACACTGCAGCCTGCCTAGAACTTAAAGCTTTCTATCAAGGAGGAAGTTTCCAAGTCGGTAGCAATAAGATTTCTCTGTTTTCAGTATTCCAGGTGTGGGGTGTCTTTAGCAATAGGGTCTGAACATCAAGTTCTATTAGACAACCAAGTAATGGCCGAAGCCAGTCTTGTTTGGAAGGGTTTGGGACACCCGTGACCAACACTTTTAAGTTAAGTGTCTCTCATGGCATTGGCATTTTTATTTGGCTCTGGTAAAAAACATTATCACATTCTTAGGAAACTTGTGTCTTCTCTATGAATATACATATATAACAAGCTTATAAAACTAGGTTTCTGTGGGGCTTTTCACACAATTTTAGATTTAGTTAATGTTCCCCCTACTTCTTCCTCAGGAATATTTTTAACATAATTTTTTTTGTCATACAGTATTTTATGATCATATTTTTCCCTCTGCCCGTGCTTCACATATCCATTCTAACTCCTGACTCAGCCAAATTTACATTCTTTCTCTCTGTGTTTCAAATAACTATACCCCCCCAATCTAAACATTAAAAAAAGCAAAAGGGGTAGGGTTAAATAAACACCAAAACAAAACAAAATGAAACAGAAGCCCATAATGAAGATTTGAGGCTCATTTTGGTTGGATGACTGCCCTCATGTGCGGTTCATCTATCCAGTGACATTCTGTTGGAGGAAACTGATTTTTCCTTTTGTTATCAGGTAATAATGGCAAAGGCATTTTTGGTTAGATGTGGGAATCTGCACCCACTTATTTCAGTGAACATATGAAGAGCATATACTGGTAATGAACTTTAACTACACAATCATAGCAGACCCCTTCAAAATCCAGGTAAAATTGAGTTACCAGAATTTCCTAATCTCTTTGGCTCACATCTATCTGTTTAGGAGGAAAACAGGAAGGGAAGAAGGAAATTTTTAGATAAGCAGAATAGTTTCTGTTACTACTTGAATAAATATATGTAATATGCCAAGATAATTAACAAATACTAAAGGCTTTTAAACAGAAATAAACAAAAAAGAAAGTAATTCCAGACTACCTAAATGAAATGGACAATTTTCTTGATAGATTCCAATTACAAAGCTGAATCATGATCAGGTAAATAGATTAATTGTTCCTATATCTCCCAAGGAAATAGAAGCTGTCATCAAATGCCTCCCATCCCCCCCCAAAAAAGCCCAGAGCCACATGGTTTCAGTGTAGAATTCTACCAGACCTTCAAAAAAGATCTAATACCATAAGATAAACCTACTAAAATCTGTACATCTAAAGAAACTAATTAAGAGAGAAGACCCTGATTAAAATGCTCAATCCCCATCTTGAAAGGCAAAGAGGATGGACATCAGAAGAAGAAGAAAACAGGAAACAACCTAGAAACCTTCCACATATGGCCTCTGAAAGGCTCTGCCCTGCAGACTGTCAAAGCAGACTCTGAGACTTATGGCCAACTGTTGGGCAGAGTGCATGGAATCTTATGTAAGAAGTGGGAAACAGCAAAATCTGGAGAGGACAGGAACCCCACAAAGAGAGCAACAGAACCAGAAAATTTGTACACAGAGGTCTTCCCAGAGACTCATACTCCAGCCAAGTACCAGGCATGGAGATAACCTAGAACCTAGGCACAGATGTAGCCCATGGCAGTTTAATGTCCAAGTGGGCTACATAGTAATGGGAAGAGGGACTGCCTCTGACATAATCTGATTGGCCTGCTCTTTGATCAACTCCCCCTGAGGGGAGAGCAGCCTTACCAGGCCACAGAAGAGGACAATGAAGCCACTCCTGATGTGATCTGATAGACTAATATCAGAAGGAAGGAGAGGAGGACCTCCCTTGTCAGTGGACTTGGGGAGGAGCACTCCTGAAGAAGGGGGAAGGAGGGGCTTATGGGGGATACAAAGTGAATAAAGTGTAAATAATAAAATAAAATAAAATTTAAAAAGAGCTAATACCAAAATTCTTTAAACTATTCCACAACATAGAAACAGAAGGAAATTACTAATCTCATTCTATGAGGCCAAAGTCACCTTGATACCTAAATGGCACAAAGACCCAACAAAGGAAGATAATTTCAGACCAATCTCACATATGAACATTGATGCAAAAATAGCCAATAAAATACTAGCAAACCAAATCTAAGAAAACATCAAAAATATCATCCACCAGGAACAAGTAGGTATGACCCAGGCATGCAGGTGTGGTTCATTATATGAAAATCAGTCAATGTAATCCACCATATAAACAAACTGATAGAAAAAAAAAGCACACATGATCAGCTCCTTAGATGCTGAAAAAACATTTGGCAAAATTCAACACATGATCATATTTAACGTTTTGGAGAAATCAGGGATACAAGGCACATATTTAAACATACTAAAAGCAAAATGTAGCAAGACTATAGCCAACATCAGACTAAACAGAGAAAAATGTAAATCAATCCCTCTGAAATCAGGGACAAGGCAAGGCTTGTACCACTCTCTACTTATCTCAGCAGCATAGTTCTTGAAGTCCTATCTAGAGCAATAAGACAACCGTGATCAAGAGGATAGAAATCATAAAAGAAGAAGTCAAAGTATCACTATTTACAGCATACATGACTGACCCCAATAATTCTACCAGAGAACTCCTTCAGCTAATTAACAAATTCAGCAAAGTGGTTGGATCCAAAATTAACTCAAAACAAACAAACAAACAACAACAAAAATAAAAACTGAAGCCCTCCTGTATACAAAAGACAAGCGGGCTGAGAACCAAATTAAGGAAACAACATCCTTCACATTAGCCACAAAGGACATAAAGTACCTTGGTGTGACACTAAAAAAGCAAGTAAAAGATCTGCATGGAAAAAAGAAGAAAAGAAACTTCAAGTCTCTGAAGAAAGAAATTGAAGAAAAAAAATCAGAAGATGGAAAGCTCTCCCATGCTCATGGATCAGTAAAATTAATATAGTAAAAATGGTCCTCCTACCAAAAGCAATCTACAGATTCAATGCAATTCCCATCAAAATACCAAGAGAATTCTTTACAGACCTTGAAAGAACAATTCTCAATTTCATATGGAAAAACAAAATACACAGACTAGCTAAAACAACCCTGCCAAATAAAAGATCTTCTGCAGGTATCTCCATCCCTGATCTCAAGCTGCTCTATAGAGCAATGTTAATAAAAACTGCATGCAACTGGCATAGAAGCAAACTGGTGGATCAGTGGAATTGAATCAAGCAAAGATCCAGATACAGAAGTAAACCAACACTCCTATGAATACTTGATTTTTGAAAAAGAATCCTAAACCATAGAATGAAAAGAAATAGCATCTTCAACAAATTGTGCTGCTCTAACTGGTTGTATACATGTAAAAAAAATGGAAATAGATCCATATCTAGTACCCTGCATCAAAATAAAGTCCAAGTGGAGCAAAGACCTCAACGTAAAAGCAGACACATTAAATTTGTTAGAAGAAAAAGTAGGGAAGAGATTTGACATCATTGGCACAGAAGACAACTTCCTGAAATAATACCAACAGCGCAGACTCAATTAATATATTGGACCTCATGAAACTGAAAAGCTTCTATAAAGCAAAGGACACTGTCAACAGAACAAAATGAAATCCTACAGATTGGGAAAATGTATTCACCAACCCTACAACTGACAGAGGTCTAATATTCAGAATATATAAAGAACTCAAGAAGTTAAACACCAACAAACCAAGTAAATCAATTAAAAAATGGGGTATAGAGCTAAACAGAGAATTCTCAATAGAGGAATATTGAATGGCAGAGTAAAACTTAAAGAAATGTTCACAGTCCTTAGACATCTAGGAAATGCAAATCTAAACAACCCTGAGATTCGAGCTTACACTCATCAGAATGGTTAAAATAAAAAACTCAAGGTACAACACTTGCTGGAAAGGTGGTCGAGAAAGTGGAGCCCTCTTCCATTGCTGGTGGGAATGTAAACTTGTATAACCACTTTGGAAATCAATCTGTCACTTTCTCAGAAAATTAGGAATTGTGCTACCTCAAGATCCAGCTATACCACTCCTGGGCATATATCTGAAAGATGTTTAACCATACAAGAACATTTGCTCAGCTATATTTATAGCAGCTTTATTCATAATAGCCAGAATCTGGAAACAACCTAGATGTCATTCAACCAAATAATGGATACAGAATTTGTAGTATATTTACACAAAGGAATACTACTCAGTAATTAAAAACAAGGACATTGAAATTTGCAGGCAAATGGATGGAACTTGAAAAGGTCGTCCTGAGTGAGGTAACCCTGAAACAGAAACACACAAATGATTTATTACTCACTTATAAGTGGATATTAGCCACATAATGTATGATAAACAGGTTAAAATCTATAGTCCTAAAGAAGCTAAACAATAAGGAGGAACCTAGGGAAAAGGCTTAATACTCATTTGGAAGGGCAAACAGGATAGACATCGAAAGTAGGAGAAGACAGGGAACAAGACAGGAGGGCCTCTGAAAGACTACCCAGCAGATACCCTGGGTCTTGAAGCAGATGCTGAGAGTCATAGCCAATCTTTGGGCGGAGTGCAGGGAATCTTATAGAAGAAGGGGGAGAAAGAAAGACCTAGAGGGGATAGGAGCTCCACAAGGAGATCAACAAAGCCAAAAAAAATGAAAATAAATAATGGTGCCCATGGAGGCCTGCAGAGACTGAGGCACCAGAAGTATGAGAAAATGTACTCATCTGACAAAATTGCCTATGATCACTCAAATGTAGCATCAAAACTCATGTAGTGAAATATGATATACCTCCAAAATATTTTATTATTACAAAATTAAGTATTTGGGGGTTGATACAATAAAATCTAAATGGATAATATTTCCATCAAGGTTATAGTACATAAAAAATATAAAAGTAAAAGTATACAAACATATAAGAGCATTTTACATAATCAGAGTTTATAAAGTGTGCATGTATTTTAAAATGATGCATAGTTTACAAAATAAAAAATTGATATATAAAGCTTTCTAAAATGACTTGTTTCATTGTGAGGTTATACATTATTAAGTATTTACATTATTTAGTGTTGAATGGGGGTTGGAGTATGTGTGCTAGTCAAGACATATATGTAGAAGTTAGAAGACAATTTGCAGGAGCCGTTCACTATATAATGCCAGTTCTGGGAATCAAACATAGGTTGTGAGACTTGATGACAAACAACTTTACAGATAAGCCATCTTGCCAGCTCAAAATGCACATTCATAAATATATTAACCAGAAATATGTTATGATGACTGAGGCTTAATATAAAATTCTATTATCATCCCACATTTTTTGTTAAAATTGTATTCATTGCAATAGACAGGGTGAATGTTACTTCTAGAGGAATGAGAGAAGACAAGATCTCCAGCTTATAGTGATTAATGATTTTATACAAGCCCTGAAAGATATGCAATTATGAGTTTAAATGTCTAATTTTTTGATTCAGTGTCACACTTCAGAGAGGAATGCGTGACTCTAATTGGATTGGGCTTTGGTTTGAAACTACAATATACATAACTGAACACAATGAAAGTCGACAAAGCACAACCCTTTCTTTCTTACAATCAGTAAGGAATGTGGGTAAAAAGTGGCAGCTCCAATTGGCCAAACCTTTCGATCTCAAGGTGTGTATCTGAAAGCAAATTCCTTAAATAGCACCATGGGAAGTGCAGGAAAACGGGAACTGACTTAAATAACTCCTCTGGGTCTTAGGGAGTCTTTAGAGATTTTCTCTTGTGAGAGTGTTATTGGCCTATGAAGGTTAGGGTGCTTATATAGCCTCTTGCTGCATCCGTCTTAAGAGGAAATCCAAACGGTTTATTTTTCCACCATTCGCAGACTCATGAATTTTCCAACTGCAAAAATGATGTCATGAGGAGTCCTAAATGACTCACAAGTTCCCTTATATCCTTACCAAGAGTAACCCTGCACTTGTCACAAACTCCAGGAAAATTTATATACAAACCCCAATCAATCCCAATAATTGATTTTAAGATGATTATAAAAATAATTGTCAAAGTCATAAGGAAAATTGTGCTATTACTTATGCTATATCACAAGCATTCTCAGAGGAACAATAGCTCCCTCTAGAATTATGCTAGTAATATTTAAGGGCCATTTTCTCTTTTACACATGATTAAGGTGAATTAGTGACAGCTTTGAAGCAGACAAAATTATAGTATAGAATATTTCTGGGTATGGTATGACTGGTCCATATTCCAAATTTATACAGTTTTTTTTTTCCCCAAGCATTCACTTAGATAAACAAGAAGTCATTAGAAAATACCATTTAGTAATCATATTTATAATTACTAAATGTTTCCCACAGCTTAATGTACACTAAATTTCACAGGACAATAGGTAGTTATATAAGTAATAATAAGAATCTTCTTTGTGGTCAAAAAATCAAACACTTATTTTATTAAAATAAGCAATCCACAGAACCACAGGAAGATTAGATTCCATTTTAAGGAAAAAAGGGGCAAAGTAATGATGCATATTTACTTCCACATACAGAGTTTACACATTGTATAATCATAGGAATATATAAATATGCTAAATAATTCTAATAACTGGGGTTACATATAGATAAGCATGAGAGAGAGCTAAACAAATGGATGACAACAAGGAAGAGTCGAAGCTATAAATAAAAATAAGTAAGTAAGTAAATAAAATAAATAGTTTTATAAAGCATGTGATTAGGTCCTTCATCAAAAATTGAAAGCAACAATTACCAGATACATTCATGTGTGTATATGGGACAGGGAGAGAAAGAAAGAAGTGTATGTTTGTACATGGATGTGGATTTTGAAGACCTGAAATAAAATCCTCACATTTTCACCATAAGCAGTTTATCAGCTTAGCTATCTTCTCAGTCTCCAAAATCATTCTCATTATGACTTTGTCTTTGTCTCTGTCTGTCTGTCTGACTCTCTCACTCTGTGTGTGGGGGTGGTTATGTATCTGATATATAGTCCCTCAAATTAACAAATACTCCCTTAGAGATTAATATGAATTTCAGATTCTGGCTATTACAAATAGAGCTGCAATTAACATGGCTGAGCAAATGTCCTTGTTGTATACTTGAGCATCTTTTGGATATATGCCTAGGAGTAGTATGGCTGGATCTTGAGGAAGCGCTATTCTTTCTTTTTTAATTTTCTATTTAACTTTTATTAATTACACTTTCTTCATTTTGTATCCCCCCATAAGCCCCTCCCTCCTCCCCTCCTGATCCTACCCTCCCTAACCTTTCTGCATGCTTGCCCCTCCCCAAGTCCACTGATAGGGGAGGTCCTCCTCTCCTTCTTTCTGATCTTAGTATATCAGTTCTCATCAGAAGTGGTTGCATTGTCATCTTCTATGACCTGGTAAGGCTGCTCCCCCCTCAGGGGGAGGTGATCAAAGAGCAGGCAAATCAGATTATGTCAGAGGCAGTCCCTCTTCCCATTATTATGTAACCCACTTGGACACTGAACTGCCATGGGCTACATCTGTGCAGGGGTTCTAGGTTATCTCCATGAATAGTCCTTGGTTGGAGTATGAGTCTCTGGGAAGTTCCCTGTGTTCAAATTTTCTTGTTCTGTTGCTTTCCTTGTGGAGTTCCTGTCCTCTCCAGCTCTTACTATTTCCCACTTCTTACCTAAAATTCCATTTCACTCTGCCGGACAGTTGGCCATCAGGCTCAGCATCTGCTTTGATAGTCTGCAGGGCAGAGGCTTCCAGAGGCCCTCTGTGGCAGATTCCTAGGTTGTTTCCTGTTTTCTTCTTCTGGCTTTCAGAGGCCCTCTGTAGCAGGTTCCTAAGTTGTTTCCTGTTTTGGAAGCACTATTCTTAATTTTCTGAGAAAGTTCCAGATTGATTTCCAAAATGGTTGTACAAGTTTGTATTTACACCAGCAATGGAGGAGGGTTCCACTTTCTCCACATCCTGTACAGCATGTGTTGTCACTTGAGTTTTTTGCTCTTAGCCATTCTGATGGTGGTAAAGTGAAATCTCAAGGTCATTTTGATTTGCATGTCCCTGATGACTAAGGAAGTTGAACATTTCTTTAAGTGTTTCTTTGAATTTCTTATCACTAGTAAATAAGTGCTCATAAAATTATAGACTATTTATGGTTTATAACTACCATTTTTGCTATCTAAATTACACCATTGCATTACTGTCTTGGTTTATTAGGCGTATTTGTATAATCCACTCATTACTCCCTGTAATTTACTTAGAAGATAGAACAGTGTTCCTGGAAAGTGTCATTTCTAAGAGAGAAAACATATGACACAATATGCTGAGAAAATTAAGTTTTAATGAAAATAATTATGTTAAAACACATCTCTGTTACAATCACTTAATAATTTACAGTCTCAATCTAATTATGGCAAAGCATACGATCAATCCAAACTGAAGGCCATTAATCAAAATAACTGATCAATACCCTTCAAAATTCTCAAGGTTATGAAAGTCAAGTAAAGAAAAAGAATGTTATAGACCACAGAGCATTAAGGAAATCTAAATCTTAAATAAAATGTATTCTAGATAGAGATATGCTGAGCCAAAGGGCAAAGTTGATGCTATCTGAAAAAAAACACCTGTAGCTTCCTTTGTCTCATCTCTGTAACCTGATTGTGTAGATTATTTTAGGGTGACAATATCAAGTGTTAACATTGTGGCATCTGGGTTGAATGAATGTAAAAAAAACCTCTCAGGAGTGTATTGGAAATTGTTCTTTATTCCAAGCTTACTTCACAATACAGAATTAGATAAACAACAATTTAGGAAAACTGCATATCATAAGATATATTAAAGGGAAACAGCCTTAACATGAATTCTATTGAAACCGTAAAGGGATTGATGGTGATTTCTCATTCATCTTTGAAGGTTTATATATATATATATTTTCAAACATTCACTGGCATTAGTAAAATGAATGAGATGTATGGAAAGGTACGAAACTGTGGAATATCTTTTTAAAATGATGTTGGATGTACTCTTCCACTTAGCCAACCATGTGGGGGTGAGGAATGCGTGAAGCCAAGCTAGCATCTCTCAGCCAGTGCATGGCATATCAGTTTTTGATCCTTGAATCTGTGCACTCCCAATATCCTTTATATTGCATGGACGGCTGACGAGACAGAGCTGGTTGGTCCAAAGCTTCTCATCTGTAATAGAAGGAATATTGAAGAAACCAATTTCCATGAACACTTTAACTTCATACTCTAAGGATGTCATTTATGCTTTGTGTGTGTGTGTGTGTGTGTGCGTGTGTGATTATGAACTTTCAGTTCATTTCAGAGTTAACATATCAGCTGTTATGAGTGAATGAATTGACCCTTTTCAGATTCTCTTATTGTATTTATTTCTATTAGGAATTTATATTCTCCATCAAATCACCACATTGATGTCCCTCCATTTTATAGTCATTCTGAAACTTTCATTGCTTTCGTTTGTCAGATGGTTGGCATCTGTCATCTTTTCTATATGTTTTGTGGATAATACACATATTATAATTCAAAAAACATGACTTTCATGAGCTGTGATGCCAGACTTGTAACCAAGTAAGTTAACCAACTTATAATTACATGGTGCTCTCTGCATATAGATGCATGACCATTTGAGGGTTTTAGCCTGCCTTCTGACCCTCACATCAGCAATTTTACTCATAAGAACTGCCAGCTACTGCCTTAAATGTCTTGCATAACATAACAAAATTAAGGACGCTTTTCATTAAATGTCATAACTCCTCTTCCAGTCCTTAATAAATCTCTGATATTTTCCTTTTTTGTAATTGAAAAAAAATCTTTATGCTTTATGTGCTGACCACCATTTCCTCTCCCCAAACTCTACTTATATCCTTTTTATCCAACTCCCAATTGCACCTAACTCCCCACCCACCCAACTTCCCATCCATCCTCCTCCCCACCAAACTCTGCCCATCAACTGCACCCCACAGTTTTCTTCTTTCTCTTTAGAAAACAAACAAGCAAATACACTTTTTCTTTTCTTTTTTGTTTTTTTTTTCAAGAAAAGGTTTTCTTCTGTGTGTAGTCCTGGCTGTCATGGAACTCCCTTATGAAGACCAGGCTAACCTGGAACTCACAGAGATCCATCTGCCTCACACATACATAATAACAGAAATTTGGAAATTTTTTAATTATTTTATAGAAGTGAATGATTAGTAAAACACAAATGCTCCCCTAAAAAAAAAAAAAAACAAAAAAAAAAACAAAAAAAAAACAAAAAAAAAACAAAAACAATAGGAGACAAAAAGTAAAGTCTACAACAATTCCAACAATCCCACTGAGTTTGTTTTGTGTTGGCCTTTTACTGCCTGGAAAAAGACATGAACTCCCATCCTTAGCCATGAAGCTATCTGCAGTTGACACCCACTTGCAAAGGAAAACCTGTGACTTATAATTCTTAAACAATTCTTACAATACATACATAATTGTCATCATCTTTACTCATAAGAGGACTGATCTCATGGAGATACATAGAATAATGGTAAATGTTTAACAATTAATTAATTAATTAAATTAACATTAATTAATAATGTTAAATGTTTAACATTTAACATTTAATTAAGCCAAACATTAATTTTTAGCAACACCTACCTCATACCTCAAACCTCTGACAAAGAAGAAAGTAAAGGCACACGTATACATTTTTTAACATTTTAAACAATTCTATGTCACAGAAATCAACAACAAAGACCGACGGTGGTATTGGCATGGTTAGAGGGTATTTTATGTAGGCAGGGGCCAGGATGGGTATCAATGAAAGTACTGTGATACCCGAAGTTTTAGGAGTGTTCCTCAATTGTTGGAAAAAGTTGTGAAAACATACATGGATGAAATCTTCTTTAAAAAAAAAAAAATATATATATATATATATATATATATATATATATATATATATCTCAAAGGAAAAACAATGGAATTTTCTTGTTGATAGCAACAAGCATGGGCATATTAGAAGTTAAAAAAAAAACACTTGCAAATAGTTGTTTACTTTTGAAATTTTAATAAACAGAATACATTTATATACTGAATTCTTTACAAAATTACAAGCTATAACTTGAAAAAAAAAGGAGTGACATTTTCTCATATTTTAAAAACTATTGCAAATACCATTTTAGTGGACTGGTAATTGGGTCCATGGGTAAAAATATATAAGCTAGACAAGCCTTACTACACCAGTTCACTCCCCTGAAGGTACTCACTATGAGAAAAGCTGAATGTCATAGCATGCATTTCCAATACCAGCACAACTATGGAGAGATGTAAGATGGAGGCAGAACTGTCCCAAAGAGTTCTTGCCAGCCTCCTGGAATGTGCAGTGCACATGCCGGAGCAGGAGAAACCCTGCCTCAGCAAAGTGAAAAACAAAAACACGTTCTCAAAATTGTCCTCTGACCTGTACACACACGTGCATGCCTGCAAACACACACACACACACACACACACACACACACACACACACAATCAATCAATTATTTTTAAAAACCAAAATAAATTTTGCTTAGTAGAAATCAGAATCTTTTGTCATATATGCTTCTGATATTTGTTCAATACTTGGGGCTGAAGTACAGAAAAACAATTTAACTTCAAAAATGATGGTATTTAAGAAATCCATGGTATTAACAGATTGTTTAAATTGCTGGACCTCTTTGATAATGTCACAAATTTGACAAAGCTTTAGGAAGACTAGTTACCACAAGAACTTGAACAGTCATTTAATTTGCATTTTGTAGCTAATATTTATTTTTATTTTATTTTAAAATTTATTTTTTTATTCTATTCTTTTGTTTTGTTTTTCAAAACTGGATTTATCTGTGTAATAGCCCTGACTATCCAGGAACTCGCTTTGCACACCAAGCTTCCCTTGAACTCACAGAGATCTGTCTGCCTTTGCCTCCAAAGTTCTGGAACTAACAGTGTGCTAATTAATTTTGCATTAACATGCATCCACATGTATTGCAGTTTGAATGAGATCTTTCATATGCCTGATTTCTAATTTTGTTTATTGTTTTTTATGTGCTTTTATTCTTTTTTTTATTACTTACATTTTATTAACTCTGTATCCCAGCTATATCCCACCCCTCATTCCCTCCTAATCCCCCCCTCCCTCCCTCATCTCCTCCCTGCCCCTTTCCAAGTCCACTGATAGGGGAGGACCTCCTCCCCTTTCATCTGACCCTGTTTTATCAGCTATCTTCAGGACTGGCTGCAAAGTCCTCCTCTGTAGCCTAGTAGGACTGCTCCTCCCTTGGGGGGTGGTGAGGTCAAAGAGCCTGCCATTGAGTTCCTGTCAGAAATAGTCCCTGTTCCCCTTACTATGGGAAACCAATTGGTTACTGAGCTACCACAGGCTTCATCTGAGCAGAGGTTCTAGGTTATATCCATACATGGTCCTTGATGGAGTGTCAGTCTCAGAAAAGACCCCTGTGCCCAGATATATTTGGTCCTTGTGGAGCTCCTATCATTTCCCCATCATACTAACTCCCCCTTCTTTCATATGATTCCCTGAACTCTGCTGAAGGTTTGGTAATGAGTCTTAGTATCTGCTTTGATACATTGCTAGGTAGAGTCTTTCAGGGGTCCTCTGCAGTAGGCTCTTGTCCTGTTACTTGTTTATCTGAGAAAAAAATCACTGACAATCTCAGGCTTGTCAAAAATGATTCATTTGTCTATACAACTTCAAAAATTGTTAAAATTTTATTAACATCACTACTATGGTGATGTTATAGTGATTTATCAACATCACTATTCTAAAGGAGTCATTAATTATCTTTCGGAAATTTAAAGCTCATGGCACATACAAATTTTCAAAGATTATATGTATATACACAATGTGTATATGTGTGTGTATGTATTAATATGTATACACACACAACCCAAACAAACACACACACACATCTTGGAAGTTCACATTTTGTTGTTAGTAACAAATACTTTCATTTTGCCTTGAAGTATAAGGTTTGCCTACTATTCAGAGTATTTCTTAATATTCAGGATTAAGTGATAGTTTTTGTTAGCTACTTATCTAAGTGAAATGTTATCTTATTAATGTTCACTAGCTCAGTACACAATTTACACACTTGCATAATACTTTTCCTGAGACCATCATCACATTCTGATGTGGATTTATATTCTTCTCATTCTGTTACTGGGAAAATTATACACACCCAAATGGGGAGATTTAAAAAGTAAACTTTACATTTTGGCAAATATGTTCTTAAGTGAGAATTTCTTCTTCCATGAATTCTGAGAAGAGAGGAGTCAGTGAATGCGACAGCTTGCAGGGAAGGCCATACTTCATAGAGGTAAGCACGTTAGACATTCATGTTGTCCAACCATCAACCGAAATACCATGACAGATGAAAACACGCATGCCATATTCTTGTGAATCACCACTTCACAGACTCTGAAGGTTCTGAGCATCTCTGAGACATATTTTGAGAATCATGCTTTTAAATAAAATTCATTCTTATTCTTTGAGCAGCAGGTTATCTTAAATATTTGAATGACAAGACAAGACACTCAAGTTTCAAACATTGATTCTATCATGATAAAAAAGACACTCACCACAATATTAAAATGCACTATTTTCAAATGAAATACATAAAACTTAAACTGGCACTTGGTAATATCTCAAATAATGTCAACAAAACTTTTTAAAAATTATCTATGTGAACAAAAAGCTAGCAACATTCATAATAATACCTAAAATTATAAAAAAGGTAATTTTCGTTGAATAAATGGAATAAATTAACTTTACAAATAAAAGAGAATTACTTCAAGATTTTTTTTTTAATCCATCAAGATGGATTTTGGAACTCATGACAATGAGAAACTAATTATCATGTTTAAAAAAAAGAAGGAAGAAAACACAAGGAGGGTTCACTAAGAATTAGTGAATTTGAAATTTTAGCAGAGAGGACTTTAGCCAGTATGTATCAGAGGTTGGATATAACATTTAAGGGCTTTCAACATTCTCTCTCCTCCCAACCTCTGATTTTTACATTCTTATTCTCCATAACTGAGCCAATCTGAGGCTGACTTAAAAGGCAATCAAAATAAAATTAATACTCCATAGTATTTTGGAGTAATACTATGGTGATGTGTAATATTATGGAGTAATATGAAAAATAAATACATAATAATACTACAAAGTAGTATGGAAAATAAATAGTGTGCTACTAGGAGAAAAGGGAATAAAAAAACAAATGACTGGTACCCATTGAGTGTCCACCCTATATTTCAAGCTAGCTAACTAATTAATTAATTTTAAAGTAAGTTATTTCTATATTAAGAAGGCTGGTTTCTAGCTGTTGGGGTGTTGCACCTGTTTTTAAACTCTATTTAATTTGAGGTATTTAGGCCTCCACCTCCCTTCCACCAACCCTTTAACCCTAGCTAAGTAAGAGAGAGAAGGATAGTGGGGAGAGAGGTCACAGACCTCTTTATTTCTCCTGGCTGTTTAGGGTCCACGGGTTCTTTTTGGAGGCCACACCAATCTCTGTCAACAGCAAATTCAGCAAGCAGTCCTCCTCCTGCATTGAAACATTTCTATCTATTTATCTCCTACAAATTGCCATGCCATCCATTTCTGGTCTCTCCAAACTGTCACCACTTCTCTTCCTGGGATCTCTTATTTTTATCCCTCAGAGTCCTAAACCATGCTGCATGAGACCATTTCAGCTGGCAACGACCACACCCCACAGGGGCCAGTTAGCAGGTGTGGACAAACTAAAGCCCAAATTAAATTCCCACACTTGGGATTAAAACAAAAACATGTTAACATAACTGAAATTTTAAAGAAACCAAAACTTCCATTACAGTTGGGCCCAAATGATCCAGCCTCTGGCCACTTGTCACTGCAGTAGCACACGCTCAGTCAGTTTTATTGTTCCTTTCCTCTACATACATTGTCTTCCTTAAATACAAAATTAGTAGAATAGGTGTTGACTGGTTTTGTCATTTTTTCATAACAGGCTCAAAATAGAAATATCAGAGCTGATATTTTTAAGATAGCCTTGATTATTGAAAGAGGAAGGAGTCTCTGAGCAGTGAAAACAAGGTTCATGATATGACATTTATAATACAGAAGCAGGTGGTATTAAATACTAATATTTAACTAGCATTTCCTTAGAGATCAAATTGAATTGGTTTTGAAAAAAAGGTCACATTTTCAATTTCCACACATTGTGTATTGCTATATGCAATACTTAGTTTGTTCTCCTGAGTGAATAATTCTGATTAAGAAAAGCACTCAGCAAGTCCAAGATGTATAACTAAGGCCTGGATTTTGAAGAACTCCAGAGTGGATGCTAATGAGAACCGAACGTTCTCAGAATATAAGGTGTAGTTTCTGCTCTTGATTCTTGTTTTCTTTATTGATGAATCCTTCTGGTCCACAACAATCTCATTTCCCAAACCCTGTAACATGTGTTTAGTGAAAGAAAAAAAAAAAAAAGAGTACTAGAGAAATGAGATCTTGTTTCCTATTTATTTGTGCAAGAGTAACTGACTCAAAGGAAAAGGTAAGAATTCTGGATATTTGCTGTTTATCAAGAAGACTATAAATACAGACTTTTAATTCTGACTGTGGTCAATGTTACCGTTCAGATCTTGTATCCATAGAGGCTATAAAAGTCTGTTCTTGATTATTTTAAAGCTAAATATATTGAAATGGTGTTTTTCAGTTTTTTTTTTCAGAATAGCTATCTTTGTTAAAGCACATACAGTTTGAGGAAACACTAAATAATTATTGTTTTTTTGCATTGTATACTGGCTAACAGGATGATATATCAGAGTACAAATAAATAATAATAATGTTTAAAAATTCATAATGGAAGAATGAATTTGCTGAGGAATATTGTAACACTCCTCAGATTAATCATGCTGTGAAAAGCTGACTTAGAGCAGATTTCATGTTCTGTAAAATATTTAACAGCAATCTTTAAAATAATAGCTCCATGCTGTAGCACACTTCTCTTACAACTTAACTCCAGCTGACTTCTGACAAGCAAATGAATGAAATCTATTATAGAAAGGATCCCATACCTCCAAACTTGGAGACATAATATATGTTTGCTCTGAGGTCATAACTCCTTGGATCCACTGCCATAGTAAATAACAAAGAAGTTTTTTTTTTTAAATCAATCAAGTAATTTAACATTTAACATATTTTATATTTAAAATAATCCATACACTGAAACATAAACGAAACATAAGTAAACAGAAAAAAAAGAATTGTAATCTCAAAATATTCTCTATGAAAGCATCACATTTAATTATACAGTACCTCAATGTCATTAAATTTTATTAGATAGTTTTTAATTCATGCTTATTTTAATTTACATTTTTAAAAAATTTAGCTTCATTTTGGATCAATTAAATGATACTTTTGTACTCCTACACACATCACAATAACTTCATGGCTCTCATAATGCTCAAATCCTAAATAAAACAGAAATGCCAAGAACCCAAAACCCTCCAATGAAAATATATGAGATGAAAAGGGCCATTAGTCAGATTCACAATCATAATGCAGTTTGTACACAGTGTGCACGCGCGTGTGTGTGTGTTGATGACCAAAATAAGGTTGTCTAAGTAGGTTGTCATATATTCTTATGTACCACCTTTATTCTCCAGAGAAAGGAACTTTAATAAGCTAGCACTCACATTCCCAGAAGACATGCATCATGCCACGAACAGAACATGCTGTCTATAAAGTATGTTACAGAACATATTTAATTAGGCTGAATTTTGAATTAGCGTTCATGTGGTGGCTTGACTAAGACTGACTGGCTCATAGGTTTGACTGCTTGGTCAGCAGAGAGTCGTACTATTTGAAATATTCGTATAATGTTGTATGCACTATGTGCAGTTTACCCTTGTTCATTCGAATGCCATTTTTTCTGCCCCACTGTCTGGTTTCAATTTGGACATGGCATTGGAATGTTTATTGTAAGGGTCTCCAGTATCAAATTTGGGTAAACATGCCGAATGTTTGTTCTCTGTTCTGCCAATAAAACGCCAACCAGGCAGTGCTGAGCAACAAAGAGAATAGGATGAGACATCCAGGACCAGGGAGGGGTGAAGAAAGAGAAAGGAAGAAGGAGATGCAGCTATGATATGAGGACCAGAGAGCATCAGGAGGAGTGAACCAGGGGTAGAAGGTGATTAAAAAGCAAGTATGACTGGGAATTTTGACTGAGTGAAGCTAGACTAGGTTGGAGGTTTAGGATAGAGTAATTATTGCTCAGTATTTTGCTCTAGGCTAATTCAATAAATCATATTCTCTCTGTGTGGTTATTTGGGAAAACAGCTGGTTGACGAGTAACTGCTGAATTACTAATAATATGACTCAATATTAATTATTAATAATCATTCTATATTGAAAAGATTAGGAGTTGTGTCCATGTAGGAACAGACATGTCGCCGGTGTTGGGCTCTGAGGATTCAGAAGCTCAAGCCAGGCCTAGTGGCTCACTGACTCTTTATTCTGCCTGCAGATCCAGATGTAGAACTCTCAGCTACCTCTCCAGCACCATGTCTGCCTGCTTCCTGCCATGAGGATAATGGACTAAACCTCTGAAAGTGTAAGCTGGCCCTAATTACGTGCTTTCTTTTACAAGAGTTGCCATCAGAGAAATGCAAATCAAAACAACCCTGAGATTTCACCTTACACCCATCAGAATGGCTAAGATCAAAAACTCAAGTGACAACACATGCTGGAGAGGGTGTGGAGAAAGGGGAACCCTCCTCCACTGCTGGTGGGAATGTAAACTTGTACTACCACTTTGGAAATCAATCTGGCACTTTCTCAGAGAGTTAGGAATAGCACTTCCTCAAGATCCAGCCATACCACTCCTAGGCATATATGCAAAAGAGGCTCAAGTACACAACAAGAACATTAGCCCAAGCATGTTTGTAGCAGCTTTATTTGTAATAGACAGAATATGTCCATTGACAGAGAAATGGATACAGATATTGTGGAACTTTTACACAATGGAGTCCCACTCAGCAATTAAAAACAAGGAAATCATGAAATTTGCAGGCATTCTGAGTAAGGTATCCCAGCAGGAGAAAGACACACAAGGTACATCACCTATAAGTGGGTACTAGACCTATAAGACAGGATAAACATATGAAATCTGTACACCTAAAGAAGATAAACAAGAAAGAGAACCTGGGGTAAAATGATCAACCCTCATTTAGAAAGACAAATGGGATGGTCATTGGCTGTAGGAGAAAACAAGTAACAGAACAGGAGCCTACCACAGAAGGCCTCTGAAAGACTACCTAGCAGTGTATCAAAGCAGATACTGAGACTCATAACCAAACCTTCGCTAGAGTACAGGGAATCATATGAAAGAAGAGGGAGTTAGTATGACGTGGAAAGGACAGGAGCTCCACAAGGACCTTATATATCTGGGCACAGGGGTATTTTGTGAGACTGTTTCTCCAACCAAGAACCAAGTGTAGATATAACCTAGAATCCCTTCTCAGCTGTAGCCCATAGTAGCTCAGTATCCAAGTGGGTACCCTAGTAAGGGAAACAGGGACTATTTCTGACATGAACTCAGTGGCTGGCTCTTTGACCTTCCCCCCAAACACCAACTTGAGGGAGGAGCAGTCCTGCTAGGTCACAGAGGAGGACTTTGCAGCCAGGCCTGAAGATACCTGATAAGCTAGGGTCAGATGGAAGGGGAGGAGGTCCTTCCCTATCAGTGGACTTGGAAAGGGGTAAGAAGAAGATGAGGGAGGGAGGGTGGGTTTGGGAGGGAATGAGAGAGCAAGATACATCTGGAATACAAAGTTAATAAGCTGTAACTAATATTAAAAAATAAAAATTTACCTGCAAATTTCATGATTTCTTTATTTTTCATTGCTGAGTAATACTCCATTGTATAGATGTACCACTCAGATGCCCCTCAACTGAAGAATAGATACAGAAATTGTGGTACATCTACACAATGTAATATTACTCAGCAATTAAAAACAAGAAAATAATGAAATTTGCTGGTAAATGGTGGGATCTAGAAAGGATCATCCTGAGTGAGCTGTCCCAGAAGCAGAAAGACACACACAGTATATACTCACTCATATAGACATATAACAGGATAAACCTACTAAAATCTGTACATCTAAAGAAACTAAGCAAGAGAGAGGACCCTGACTAAAATGCTCAATCCCCATCCTGAAAGGCAAAGAGGATGGACATCAGAAGAAGAAGAAAAGAGGAAACAACCTAGGAACCTGCCACAGAGGGTCTTTGAAAGGCTCTGCCCTGCAGACTATCAAAGCATATTCTGAGACTTATGGCCAAATGTTGGGCAGAGTACATGGAATCTTATATAAAAAGTGGGAAATAGATCTGGAAAGGAATGGAGTTACACAATGAGAGCAACAGAACCAAAATATCTGGGCACAGGGGTCTTTTCTGAGACTGATACTCCAATCAAGGACCATTCATGGAGATAACCTAGAACCCCTGCGCAGATGTAGTCCATGGCATTTTCGTGTCCAAGTGGGTTACATAGTAATGGAAAGAGGGACTGCCTCTGACATAATCTAATTGGCCTGCTCTTTGATCACCTAGCCCTGAGCGGGAAGCAGCCTTACCAGACCACAAAAGATGACAATGCAGCCACTCCTGATGTGATCTGATAGACTAAGATCAGAAGGAAGGAGAGGAGAACCTCCCCTATCAGTGGACTTGGGGAGGGGCATGCGTGAGAAAGGGGGAGAGAAGGTGGGACCAGGAGGGGAGGAGGGAGGGACTTATGAAGGGATACAAAGTGAATAAACTGTAATTAATAAAATAAATTTAAATTTAAAATATTAAATTTAAGTAAAAAAAAAAAAAGACTTGCCAGAATCATGGTGTCACTTTATAGCAATAGAACAATAACCAATTCATTTGGCTTTATTGAGGATATATTTGTATGTTGTTTCTTTGAAGTACACGTAATTTGGGGTTAATGTAGCTAAGAAAGAGAAAGTTTAAGCTATGTAACCCTTAATTGAGGCGAAGTATGTTTTGCTTTTATGTTCCTGAGATAAAAAACAAAGAAGACAAAGCAGGAAGTGATTCTTTTATTTTGGCTCCTTACCTTTAAAGATGAATGAGATTAAAGCCACAAAGAAGCCAGAGAGATAAGCTCCTTGTTCTCATCTGGTCAATAAAGAAAGGAGGGGTTGACAAGCATTTGGATTTAATAAAAAGGACACTCTATTAGAAAAAAAAATCAGGTAGTGATGACTAATAAAATAACTCAGCTGATTGTAGACAATCAACCATCACAATCAGTACATAGACTTCAGTAGTAGGCTGGAGGGATGGTTCAGCCATTATAGGCTGGGCTCACAACCATAAAACACTCAGTAGTAACATCAGAACATCTCCACTAATTAACATTGCTGGCATCTGAACAGCACACCTTTTAATCCATCTTTTCAATGCCTCTGAAGATATTCTATAACTTGATGCTTTAAAGGTGAGCCCTAACCCTGCAGCCCGTGAAGGCCTAGTCTCACCATATATCCAATCAAGTCTTAAACTCAAAAAGATCTACCTCCCTACGCCACTTAAATGCTGGGGTTAAAGGTATAGTCACCACACCCATCTCTAACATGATATTGGTATTAATTAATGTGTCTCTGTCTTAACACAGTTGACGGTTGTTTTCTACTACTTCTTTCTATCCTTAAACTTCATTCGTCAACTTCAAAGTTAATTTTGAGTGACATGGCAAGCCATCATTATTACCAACAGTGATGGCATGCTCTTACTAGTGGGAGACAGAGTGTTCAAGAATATATTAGGTGGGCGGAAGGCGGGGCATGATGGCAGCGCTGGGAGGACTCTCATTCTGAGCAGCAGCACAGCGGGACAGGCACAGTGACCAGCAATCAAAACTCGAGGCCATAAAACACAAGTGATTGTGTTTCCCAGGTGAGAGGATACCCCACGGTGGGGGACTCAATCAGCCTTAAACTCACCTGGCTAAACCGTGGAAGAGATCCCGGTTCCAACAGACACTTGGTCACCAGCCCCAGCCCAGATCCACATGCCAGTGTGCTCTGGTCACGGTCCCAGACTGAACTGTGCTCACCACACTATCAGAGACTGGAATTTCTAATCCAGAGATAACCCCACTGTGCAGGAAAAGATTGGGACCGACCTTAGGTCACCCAGACATCCCCTGGAAAAGACTCGGGTTCCCCGGGCGCCCCAGGAGCCAGCCCAGAGCCAGAGCCTGGGACCCAGGCTCCAGCACAGAGCCCTGCCTGAGGGCCTGATTCACTGCCTCAGATAGAACTGTAGGCCCCGGGGCACCAGAGACTGAGTTTCACTGTCGGGTGCCAACCCACAGGGAAGGAATCAGCTGGTCTGATCTCAGAGCACTCAGCCGAAAACTCCACCCTGAAAAGGTCTCTGGAAAATTTCCCAGTTTAGGCAGACGCCCAGACTCCCAAAGGCCAGAAAGGCAGAGCCAAACGCATCTATGCCTGCGGGTTCTACTCGCCATCCCAGACAAAACGGCAGTCCCCCAATCTGGCCCAGAAGGGGACACACACTGCCAACCCAGATCAGAGCATAGAGCCTCTGGACCAAAGTGGCACCCGCAGCCGCCATCCCAGACAGGGACACACAACTTCTGGCCCAGAGTGAGGCACCCTGCCTCCAGACCAGAGAGGAGCCCTGAGTTGCCAGCCTAGAGAGGCCTACACAGCATCCAGACCAGAGCAGCACCCCCAGGCGCAAACTCAACCTAGGCGCACATTCTCCAGGCCCAGAGCAGAGAACTCAACCCCTGGCCCAGAGATTTGCTGGGTACTCCTCTCACCTTCCCAAACAGAACTGTGTGCCCCAGGATACCAGACTGTGTTTCCCTTTTCGGAGAAAACCCCACAGCTAGGGAATCAGCAGGATCTTCAAGAGGGCTGTACCTGGAAAACAGTGAAACAACAACAACAGCTCACTAAATTCAGAACGAGAAACCCAGCAGTGGGGCAACTGTCTTGAGAAATTCCACCGGTGAGAGGAGAGCCTCCCTAACTAACAAAGACCACAGCTACTGCCCAGGTCTATACACCTGAGATGAGAAGTGGCAACTCCTGAGAAACACTGGCCATACAGTGACCATACCCAAAAAGCAGAGGAGGCCTCCTTCAGGAAAAAATCATCTTTTGGCCAAGGGGATTCTCCCTACCTCAGGACTCCAGGAAGCACAGAAACTAACAGCCAACACCTAAAACAGCCCAATAGGTAGAGGTCAGCGTAAAAGCCCAACCAACAAAAGACAGAGCAATATGGCATCTCCAGAACCCAGCCATCCAGGGGCGAGCAGCCCTGGACAACCCAGCATAATAGAAAACCAAGAAGATGACCTTACATCTATGCTGATAAAGAGGATAATAGAGGAAACAAATAAAATACGTAAAGAATTAGAGGAAGATAAAACCAAACAGATCATGGCTATCCATAAAGAAATGGAGGAAGTTAAAGACAAGCAGATTATGGCCATCTGTGAAGAAAAATGGGAAGATGCAGCAAAACAGTTTGCAGCCTTCAGAGAAGAAATAATTAAATCACTGAAAGAAATAAAAGAAACAGAGCTGAAGAAACTAAAAGAAAAACAGGAAAAAACAATCAGACAGGTGAAGGAAGTAAACAAAACAAATCAAGACCTAAAGATAGAACTGGAAAAATTAAAGAAAACACAAATGGAGGAAATAATGGAGAGAAAGAATTTAGGGAAGAAAACAGGAACTACAGAGGTAAGCATAACCAACAGACTAAAAGAGATGGAAGAAAGAATCTCAGTTGTGGAAGATATAATGGAAGATATCAATGTATCTGTCAAAGAAAATGTTAAATCCAAAAAATTCCTGACACAGACCATCCATGAAATCCAAGACAATATGAAAAGACAAAACCTAAGAATAATAGGAATAGAGGAAAAAGAAGATTCCCTTTTCCAAGGCCCAGAAAATATTTTCAACAAAATCACTGAAGAAAATTTCCCCAAGTTAAAGGAGAGGCCAATAAGAATACATGAAGCCTACAGAACACCCAACAAATTTGACCAGAAAAGAAAATCCTCCTGCCACATAATAATCAAAACAGTAAGTATATAGAAGAAACAAAAAATACTAAAAGCTGCAAGGGAAAAAGGCCAAGTAACATATAATGGTAAACCTATTAGAATCACACCTGACATTTCAACAGAGACTATGAAAGCCGGAAGGGCCTGGACAGATATCATGCAGAGCCTAAGAGAACACAGATGTCAGCCCAGGCACCCCACAAAACTCTCAGTCCTCAGAGACGGAGAAAACAAGATATTCAATGACAAAAACAAATTTCAACAATACCTACACACAAATCCAGCATTACAGAAGACACTGGAAGGGAAAATACAACCCAAGAAAATTAGCTACTTTCAAGAAAACACAAGAAATAATTAACCTTACTACAGTAAAACAAAAAGCAACCAAGCACACAACATTATGACCACAGCCAACATCAAAATCAAAGGATCTAACAGCCACTGGTCATTAATCTCTCTCAACATCAATGGACTCAACTCTCCAATAAAAAGACACAGACTTACAGAATGGATGCATAAACAAAACCCAGCAATCTGTTGCATACAAGAAACACACCTAAGGCACAAAGATAGACATTACCGGAGGAGGGTTGGAGGACTACTTTCCAAGCAAATGGATCCAAGAAGTAAGCAGGAGTGGCCATTCTAATATCTAATAAAAGAGACTTTCAACCAAAATTAATAAAAAGAGATGGGGAAGGACACTTCATACTCATCAAGGGAAAATTCCACCAGGAAGACATCACAATCCTGAACATCTATGCCCAAAACACAAGAGCACCCACATTGTAAAAGAAACATTGATAAAACTTAAACCACACATAGATCCCCACACATTAATAGTGGGAGACGTCAACTCCCCACTCTCAACAAAGGACAGGTCAACAAAACAGAAATTAAAAAAAGAAACAATGTCTCTAACAGAGGTCATGAATCAAATGGACCTAACAGACATTTACAGAACTTTACACCCAAACACAAAAGAATTTACCTTCTTCTCAGCACCTCATGGAACCTTCTCCAAAAATTAGACCACATAGTTGGTCACAAAGCAAGCATCAACAGATACAAGAAGATTGAAATAATCCCTTGTATCCTGTCTGATCACCATGGAATAAAGCTGGACCTCAACAACAACAGAAATAGCAAAAAGCCCACATACACATGGAAACTGAACAACTTGTTAGTAAATGACAGCTGGGTCAGGGAAGAAATAAAGAAAGAAATGAAAGTCTTCCTAGAACTCAATGAAAATGAAGACACAACATACCCAAACTTGTGGGACACAATGAAAGCAGTGCTAAGAGGAAAGTTCATAGCACTAAGTGCCTTCAAGAAGAAATTCGAGACAGCTCATTTAATCAACTTAATGGCCTACTTATAACCCTAGAAAAAAAAAAAGAAGCAGACACACCAAAAAGGAGTAGATGGCTGGAAATAATCAAATTCAGGTCTGAAATCAATCAATTAGAAACAAATAAAACAATTCAAAGAATCAATGAAACCAAGAGCTGGTTCTTCGAGAAAATCAACAAGATAGACAAACCCTTAGCCAAGCTAACTAAAAGGCAGAGAGACACCATCCAAATCAACAAAATCAGAAATGAAAAGGGGGACATAACTACAGACACTGAGGAAATTCAAACAATAATCAGGACTTCCTTCAAAAGTCTATATGCCACAAAATTTGAAAATTTAAATGAAATGGACAATCGTCTTGATCGATTTGACTTACCAAAGCTGAATCAGGACCAGGTAAATCAATTAAATAGTCCTATATCCCCCAAGGAAATACAAGCAGTCATCAAAAGTCTCCCATCCAAAAAAAGCCCAGGAACAGATGGTTTCAGCGCAGAATTCCACCAGACCTTCAAAGAAGAGCTAACACCAATTCTCTTCAAACTATTCCACAAATTAGAAACAAAAAGAACATTACCAAACTCATTCTATGAAGCCACAGTCACCCTGGTACCTAAACCTAACAGAGACCCAACAAAGAAAGAGATTTTCAGGCCAATCTCTCTTGCAAAAATACTCAACAAAATACTTGCAAACTGAATATAAGAACACATCAAATATATTATCCACTATGACCTAGTAGGCTTCATCCCAGATATGCAGGGGTGGTTCAATATTGTAAATCCATCAATATGATCCACCATATTAACAAACTGAAAGAAAAAAACCACATAATAGTCTCCCTAGTTGCTGAAAAAGCATTTGACAAAATCCAGCATCTATTCAGGTTTAAAGTATTGGAGAGATCAGGGATATAAGGCACATATCTAAACATAGTAAAGGTGATATACAGCAAGCCTATAGCCAACATCAAACTTAATGGAGAGAAACTTAAAGCAATCCCACTGAAATCAGGGACAAGACAAGGCTGCCCACTCTCTCCATATCTCTTCAACATAGTGCTAGAAGTCCTTGCTAGAGCAGTAAGACAGTTG